>ML808519.1:256090-266361 GCA_009831015.1 Picea engelmannii | reverse complement strand
TGCGAATTAAGTGTGTTTAATCCTGGTTAAATGCATTTGTTTTTAAATCCATGTAATGAATGGTGAACCGAGAGGTTAGGGCGAACCTGGGTAGTGAATAGGTACACTACAATTTGGTATCAGAGCAATTGGTACACTACAATCTTGGGCTGCTTTGAGTGCTGATGTGACTGTATTGTGGTGTTGTGCAATTTGTTGGAGAAATCGTTGAGCTGACTATTGTTCCTGTTGTTGATGGAAGGTACCTTGAGGAGACCAAGTGAGTGGAAGCTCAGTTGGAGATTCTGGTTGGAAGCCCAAGCAGACTTCAAAAGGTGAAAAGCCTATAGAAGAATGTGTTGCCTTGTTGTAGCTATGCTGGAGAATGTGTAAGTAATTGTCCCATTGTTTGTTGTGCCCAAAGTGAGTTCGGAGAGCATGCACCAAGACTCTGTTGACAACCTCTGTTTGGCCATCCATTTGAGGATGGAATGCAGTAGAAAACTTGAGGTGGCACCCCAATAGCGCCCATATGGTATTCCTAAATGTACTGATGAAGCGAGAATATCTGTTTGAGATGATACTTCCTGGGTGGCCAAAATGGGGCTAGACATGATGGAATTAGAGTTCATTTGTTTGCACTATTGTAGTAGTCTTTGTGCATGGGATAAAAAGTGTCATTTTTTTGAAGCGGCACACCACTACCCATATTGCATCATGTTTATTTTGGGTTGTTGGAAGTCCACTTAGGAAGTCCATTGAGATTGACTCCCAAGGCCGAGAAGGAAGCGACAGTGGTTGATACAACCCATGCTTCCAGTTGGATGGCTTGGATTGTGAGCATAAGGCACAAGCTCTGATAAATTTTTCAACTTGAGGCTGCATGGAAGGCCAATGAAAATGGCGTTACAGATGTTGGGTGATCTTTGTGGTCTCGAAGTGGCCCCCATAGGCTGAAGCATGCACTTCCCTGATGAGCAAGAGGCATTCTTTTGAGTGTGGAACGCATAGCAAATTCAACTTATATAGCCACCCATCCTAAATAGTGTAGTCTAGGAAGGGGGTCTGATTGATCACTATGGGGCTTTGCAAAGCTTCCCAAATCTCTCGAAATTCGGTGTCAGTGGCATATCGATATTTCGATGTGTCATAAGTAGCACAACGTACTTCTAGAATGGAAAGAATTGGAGTGGGAGGTCGACTTAGCAAATCAACCATTTTATTAGAAGTGCCTTTTTTGTATCTGATGACTAAGTGAAATTGTTAAATGTAGGAGGCCCATTTAAGGTGCCTTTGTTCCTGAATCTTCGATTGAGAGTTGATGAAAATCAAAGGGTGGTGGTTGGTATGAAGAATGGTTTCTTTACCCAAAAAATAATGCCTCCATTGTTTGAGGGCTTGCACCAGACTATAAAATTCCTTGTCATAGGTACTATAAATTTTCTTTGCCCCAGACAGGGTTTCAGAGTGGTAAGAAATGGGGTGTCCTCCCTGTTTAAGTATGACACCAATAGCATATTGTGAGGCATCAGACTCAATCTCAAAGGGTTGGGAGAGGTCTGGCAGATGTAAAATAGGGGATGAGCAGAGGGTATCTTTGAGCTGAACAAAGTGAGTAGTTTATTATTTGGTCCAGATGAATGTAGAAGAAGTATTTGAGAGTTGATGCAGAGGTCGAGCAAGATTTGAAAAATAGGGAATGAACTTATGATAGAAATTGATGCCACCCAAAAAACTTTTCAACTCCTTAGCTGAAGAAGGTAGAGGCCATTGTTTCAATGCTTGGATGGGAGATGGATCTGGTTGAATACCCTCTGAGATGACCACAAAGCCGAGATAGGGGACTGAAGTTTGACCAAAATATGATTTCTTCTCTTTGACTTGCAACTTGTGTTCTTGGAGAATTTGGAGAACTTCTCGGACATGTTGCATGTGAGTGTCCCATGTTCGAATGAAGATGCGAATGTTATCTAAGTAGATGACCACAAATCGACCCAAATGTGCTCTGAAGATGTCATTGATGAGCCTCATGAAAGTGGTTGGGGCGTTGGTGAGACCGAAAGGCATGACTTTCCACTCAAAAAGACCAAATTTGGTCTTGAACATTGGTTTCCAAACATCATCTGGGTTCATTTGAACTTGATGGTAGCCGACTATCAAATCCAATTTAGTAAACCACTTATCTCCTTGGAGGGTGTCATGTAGTTCCTCGTTCCGGGGAAGGGGGTAACGATTTTTTATTTTGGCTTTGTTCAAGGCTCGATAATCAGTGACAAGGCACATTTCTGAGGTATCTTGTTTAGGGATGACAAAGGTGGCAGAAGCACAGGGATAAGAAGAAGGTTGGATGTGGCCAAAGTTGATGAGGTCGGTCAGTTGTCTTTCCATTTCCTCCATTTCTGTTGGGGCCAACCGGTAAGTAGGGGCATTAGGTAAGGCGGATATGGGGATGAGATTAATGGAATGGTCAATGTGGCAGGAGGGGGGAAGTCCCTCCGGAGGTTGAAATACATCTGGGAACTCATGGAGGAGGGGAGTCATAGTTTTAGGAATAGGGTGCATTGTATTGTTTGGTGTTATTGGACACACCAAACAGAGAGAGACACATTGGTTTAAGTGTACATGTGGGATTTGTTCTTTGGTAGAAGGGGGTTTGGGTTTTACTGTAGTTAAGATATAAGTGTGGCCTCCTTTGGTAATTTTGTACTGGCAGGATTTGACTAGATAGATAGCATTTCTTTGGGCTTGGTATGGGATAACGAGCAACAAATCCACACAATCCAAGGGGGAGACATCATAGAGGACAATATCTTTGAATTGGCCTATGGTGAAAGTGGCCAGACAATGCCTGTAAACTAGGAGGCGAGGGCCATCCTTTTGGACCCATCCAAGTTGATAGGGTTGCGAATGTGGAGTGGTGACAAGATTAAGGCGGTTGACAAGGGATTAAGACACCAAATTTTTCTGGCTTCCATTGTCCATAATTAGTAAAGCCAAGGTGTTTTTGATTTGGAAGTTATAGGTGAAGAGGGGTTGGGTGGATGCGTTCGAATCTTCCTGGGTCATTAGAATCAATGAGGGATCTACTTTTGTGGGATTGTCCAGAGGAACTTCTTCGGTATCTTCTACTTGGGAAGGTGCAATGAGCTCAGTGAGTAGAGTTTTGTTGGTTTTTAGATTTTGGAGGATTCGACAATCTGATGAATTGTGTTAAGTAGTTTTGTGGAATGAGCACCAGGGTGTCCTTGTAGTTGTACTGAGTGTGGGGTTTTGAGTCCGAGGAGTTGGAAAGCGGGCTGAGGGATGGGAGTTGGATGGTTGAGAGACGGGGGGGTTGGTGTAAGGGCAGGACTGAGGAATACGACCTCTAGGAGTGACTTTCCTTTCTATAGCCAAAGATCTCTGAAATGTTTTATCTAAAGTTGGATTTTCAAACTGCACTACTTCTTGACGGAATTGAATTAATAAACCAACCGCAAATTTTAATATGAGTACCTCTTCTGAATCGGGAACATGAAGTAAGAGGCGCATCTTGCAAAAGAAGTCTATGTAGCCTTGCGTTCCTTGTGAAGGGAGTTGTCGAAGTTGGTGCCAGTTGATCCATAAGGATTGCATATACCCAGGTGGGTAGAAGAGATTTCTCAAAGCTTCGAAAAGTCAAGGCCAGGTTTTGATGGGTTACAAAGTAGAGTATTCTGGAGCATCCCCAATCTCTATCACAAATGTGATCTTTTCTTGCTCTGTATCCGACCAAGTTTGTTCCAGTCCTTCTAATTGCAAGTCGACAATCTGTAGTTTTCTTTCCTCGGTAAGGCCTGGACATGTATTGAAATAGGTGGACATACTGCGGATCCAAGAATCCACCATTTCACCATTCGTTTGCCCAACAAACTTGGGTAGTTGGATTCGAGTGTCCAACTGAAATGGATCTGGATTGTTTTGTTGTTGCATTTTGAGCAGCTCATTGAGGATGCAGGCAAGATCTTGGATGGGATTTGATGTGTTGGAATCGAAGTTGACTTCCAAAGGATCTTTACATGGAGGAATTGTGAGGCAAACTGAAGAGAAAAGGCGCCCCTAGGTTCCAATGTTGAATAGAGGACTCTGTTTTGAGAACAGAGGACTCAAAACCTTGAGGCAATAGAGCTTGAACTGGTCTAGAGGGAGAGATCTGTATTGTTTTAGATCTGTGGAGATCCTCTTTGTGGAAATGGATATGTGGGCACCCTTGGGGCTTATGAGATCTGTGGATCTTCTTGCATAAAATGGAAACTCTGGAATGGGCAAACTCTGGATTATTTCATGAAACCCCCCCCCTAAAAAATTGGATCAATCTTCAAGATCAGAAGCTTTTCCATGCATCTTAAGGCTCTGATACCAATTGATCTGTCCAAGAAGGCAATATACAGGAGAAGGTGACCACACAAGCCATAGCTCGACTTCTGACCAAAAACTCTCCTCAGGGGCGCAAATCTGAACAGGGGTGCACCATTAGTTTTGGTGACCAAGCAAATGGGGATCCAGACTGTGGTGACCAAGAGTGGCCAAGAGGTTTTGGAGATCTCAGAATGACCTCTTGGTATTATTGGGAGAAGCCCAATGCAGCTATGGAAGAGGGCACACTCACTTCATTCCCACAAAGAAGAAACCAGGAAGGGCGCAAACCCCAGTTGGCGCGCCCTCCCTTCTGCCTCAGAAAACTCGAAGGAAATGATTTTCTTCCTAAGAGAGTGGCTAGATAATGAGATAGGCTTGCTCTCAGAGGTGGAAGCATGACAAATAGAGTCACCATGAAGCAACCATGAAGGAAGGTGCACTGGTTATTCTTCAGAAACCCTAAAAACAAAATTGTTGTGAATGTAAAATGCAAACTCAGAAAATAAAACAACCAAGACACATAGCTTCAGAAGAAAGGTAAGAACGCTTTATTTTAGTCTCGGTTCACCTTATATACCAAGGGAAACATTTATTTTACATATATTTAATTCATTATAAAAAGGTGAAGAAGTATTGCACCTAGGTGATTGACTTGTGCACGTTAGGTGGGCATTCCCCTAGGTGGCCTTCTCGGCCCAATGTTTTTTCATTTTTTTGGATTATTTGCCTAGAAACCAAAGAAAACCATTATCTTTGTTGAAGGAAAGAGAAAAAACATAAACTTATTGGGATTTTTGGTATTAGATTGATGGTGTTTTACGATGCTTGTAAAACAAAAGACTGAAAATATCAAATTAATATGTAAGATCATCCTTTCTTTCCAAACTGGCGCTAAGGTGCTACATTCAGTTTCTAATATAGTTGTAACGATTGGTGATCAATTGAATGGTTTTAAACAATGGACATGCAAAGAGGAGTCATTATTATCTTCACCAAGCCTGCTATTGGCAATTTCAACACCATAGTTGTAAAAGTAGACAAATAAATCTGGTAAGCATGTACATGCAAAGAAGCAATACCACCATTATTTTAATTTTATTATTTTCTGTCCATTCCTTACCATTGTTGTCAATATATTGCATTGCAATGCAGGCTTCAAGGTCGTTGTTGCTCATCCTTATATCATCTTCTTTTCTTTGAACTAATTTGTAAAAGTTGTGTACATAAAATATTATTGGTATGGGTGGGTTGTTTGTAAAAGTACATAAAATATTGCCCCCCCCGGGGGGGGGCAGCTCAATTGACAAGTGTCATGATATGAAGTGATATGAAGTTCCATGAGGTTTCGAGTTCAAATTTCCCCGACTTACCCTGTGTTTCGTGTAAGGGGCAGACATAAAAAATAAAAATAAAAAGTACATAAAATATTGTTGGCCCTGGTGGGTCTTCGTATCATTTCGTTTTCAACATTATATTCAGAATATTTTTAGTATGTGTGTATTTTGTGTAAAATTAGTAAAGAACATAAAAAATAATGTAACATTCTAACATAATTTAGATATAAAGAATAAATTTAACATTCAAAAAAACCAAAGTTGTTACTTTTTCCTTTATCGTTGCAAGGGGTGCCACCACTTGGGAGAGTATTAATTGATCACTTTCCTCTTTTATCCCTCGCCATCCTCCTCCCAAGTTCAAGCTCCATTTTGTGTGTTAGCTAATGTAATTGCAAAAATGCTCAAAATCAAGTTCAATATGACCCTCAATTCGTTAAAAGATTGGAAGGAGCCCCTACTTGAATTTTTCATCAAGGGTTCTTTGAAACATACTTTTATCCCCCTCCACCCTCCTTCCATGTTGAAGATCCATTTTGTGTAGTAGCTAATGTAATTGCAAAAATGCTCAAAATCAAGTTCAAAGATGACCCTCAACTCCTTACCTTAAAAAAATGGTAGGAGCCACCTACTTGAATATTTCCTCAAGGATTCTTTAAAACAAAGTGGTGTACTAAGAATATCATGTTCTAGAAGTTTATGGGTTATTTAAAACAAAGTGTTGTACTAAGCATATCGTGATCAAGAAGTTTATGGGTTCTTAGTCTACTCCAAATCCCTAGAGAGATAGTTGAATTGGTGTTGGATTCCACTCTTAAAAGGACACATGAAATTCTTTAACAATGGAAAAGGATTATTCGCCTTTCCCTTCAAATTTAAGGGAGATCGAAACATAGTTTTCATAGGTGACCATGGTTCTTAACCCCTTGTGAACTATACTTGAATAGATTAATGCTACAATTCGACTAGAAAGAATTATGTATTGCTTCTAGAATTGATGGCATGAATAGGGTTTACTAGAGCTTTAGGTTTCTCATTGTTGAGAATCACAGGAATTTGTGTAATGGTGCCCTAGAATCTCCAAAATATTGTAAGAATATCCAATAATTTAGTTTGAAGGGTGCTCTCCAATTCAATCCCTTTGGGTTGTGAAAGATAGGTGAGAGTTGTCTGACACTTATTATCTCTTTGCTCCAATATCTATATTAAAATTGCTTGTGAAATTGCTTCTAAGATGGAAGACGATGGCACTTAAAGTTGTTGCTTGTTTTATTTCATTTTTATAACAAATTATGATTCAATTTCTAAGTAGAAAATAACTTTATACACCATTCACTTCTTTATATTATTTTTGTTACATTGTTTGTTCTCTCACTAAATACTATGGTCATAAAACATATCTTGCTCAGTTTTTTTTAGGTGTTTCCTTTCCCCACTCTAGGGTATTCTAGTTTATTACCATGAATATAATAGTCACTTAGTACACTTTTTTTAAACCATATTAATGATAAAGTACCCACTAAAATAATAATAATAAAAGTTATGTTCATAATTTTTTCTGTGCCTAGTTATGTTGATATTCACTATGCATTAATGTATTTTACCTCATGTGATTATGTCCTTCAAGTTTTTGGTCGGAGGCACGGAGGTAGTATATAGCAATGAGTTAGAATTGACTTTCATATTAGTTTTATGTTGACTTAAAAAATGTGTATAAATTTTAATGTTGAAACTAACAAAAAAAAAAAAAAAATTTTCAATATAACAAAATTAGTATTTTTATGACCTTTCATTGGTCAATAAATTGATAGTGTTATTTCAACGTTTACTTCATTTGAGGTTTGAAATTAATTTTGACATGACTATATATGAGTGTCACTTTCTTATAAGGTACAACTCTATTGATAAAATAATTTTATAACAAATATAAAATAAAAACCATATATATGTTCATATTGAATTAGCCCGCTTTCACAACTCTCAAAACACATTGAATGGAGACACTTTACCCATCAATTCTATATAAACCAAGTTTCCATTGACCTATGAAATAAGACCCTTTTTATTATTTTATTTTCTTATTTTTCCAAATGTGTAGCTATGAAACCATTTTTAATTCTTTTGATAAGTTACCATTGATCTATGAAACTAGCACAGCCACTAACTCGTGGCTGAGAACGTCGAAAGGTAGCGGTTGAGAACACTTGCCATAAAACCTCTAGGTAGCGGTTGAGAACACTTGTCATAAAACCTCTGTGGTAATCCGTAATCCGTTTGTGGTAATATGAAACGTTTGTTTAATCCTACTTAATTATTTAAACGTTTGTGGCAATTACATATCCATATCCTTACAGTAATTTTTTAATGTGATTAGGTAAATGTTAAAAAGTAAACATGTTAACGGATGCTTTGATAAATGCAAAAAAGTGATGAACAATAAATCTGACCCATTGATTTTGGAGGACGACTAAGAATATGCCAGCATCTTCAATGCATAGCCATCATATTAGGATTTAAGGTTAAATAAGGTTAAAAGATCATTAATTGTGCCCATTGTCAATAGGTGTAAGCCTTTCGGCGTAATAACTCTTTTTTTTTATTTTATTTTCTTATTTTTCCAAATGTGTAGTTATGAAACCATTTTTAATTCTTTTGGTAAGTTAATTGATAGCTACAGGGTTAGAAACCCAATGGATTTGGTGGCAGGCTTGTTCATTGGTGGGGTAGATTCCCATTAGTTTTTTTGATAGACGTGATTTGACATACAGTTAAACTTGTTAGGACAATCTCTTCGAACGCAACACCTCTACTATATACTAAAAACCGCTATTCAAAAAACCAATTACTTATGGAGACATATGATAGAAAAGCTGAGTTCCAAAATAAATTTAAGTTTTTTTGAAATGACATATTTTATATATAGGGACGAGCTAAAGCACTCGCACACCCTTCGAGGGGAATGAGAAACCTCAAATACAAAGAAAACTGGGTAAATTTACATAGATTTGAATAAAATTTCTTTTATTATTTTCAGAAACAGTGTATCTCAACCTGCTGCACTTCTTTTTTCTATACCTGGTTAAGTTGATATGCAGTGTGCATTATTGTATTTTACACCGTCACGATTCTGTCCTTTCGCACGAAAAGAATATATGGGATCATTGCTGGGCGGACTTCACGAATAGATTATGATTCGAAAGTTTCATAGTCAATAAAGGAAATCCTTCCTCTCACAAACCATTAATATCTAAATTAACATTTATTTGATCAAACAAACTTTACTCTGGCCAGAAATAGTATTCTTGACGGTTAACAGTGCCACGTTAATAAAATAATAATAATAAAAAATGGTAAACTATGTCAGAGCAGAATTGAGTCGACACGAAGAACAACCAAACCCCTGGCAGACGGAATGGATTGATCCAGATGGTAGTCGTTGAAGGCCCTTAGCCATGAATGGATAAATCTGACAGTGCATATAATTGCAGTAAAGAGGGGCCTGAAAACAATTAGACATGAAATAAAAATCTGACAGTGCATATAATTGTAATAAAGAGGAGCCTGAGAACAATTAGACATGAAATAATAAAGAACACACGGATATTTGTTGAATTGTATTATTGTTTGACCATTGTAGTAATTGACTGTTACGCAATATTTAAATTCTATATTATTGATGTTTAAATCTATCCATCATATATAAGATTAGTATATTATTTGAACGGTTGAATCCATTTTCTTTTCTATTATGTTTAATTTTCATATATATATATATATGAATTTAGAAAAGTTTTAAAAATTGCCGCCCGGTCCCCGTGCTTGGCCCATAATCGGGCACCTGCATCTCATGGGGAAACTGCCTCACAGGTCCCTGGATCGACTCTGCAAAACATACGGCCCACTCATGTATATGAGACTGGGATCCGTGCCCTGCGTCGTCGCCTCCACAGCTGAGATGGCTCGAGAATTTCTCAAGACGAACGACCTCATTTTCGCTTCCCGTCCTCGGATAGCAGCCGGGAAATACACCGTCTACAACTACTCCGACATCACCTGGTCTCCTTATGGAGAGAACTGGCGCCTCGGAAGGAAACTCTGCCTAATGGAGCTTTTCAGCTCCAAGCGGCTCGAATCCTTCGAGTATATTAGAGTAGAAGAGGTAGCCCGGATGATAGGTTCGGTGTTCGATACCTGCCGGCGGGGGCTCCCAGTAGAAATCAGGGAAGAGACGACTAATGTGAGCAATAATATAATTTCTCGGATGGTTTTGGGACGAAGGTACTTAGACGAGGCCGCTGGGAACAAGATAAAGCCGGCGGAATTTCGCGAGATGTGGGAGGAGCTGTTCGTGCTGAACGGGCTTTTAAATATCGGAGACTTCATACCGTGGCTCGGCTGGCTGGATCTCCAGGGTTACGTCAAGCGAATGAAGAGGCTGAGCAAGCGATTGGATGTTTTCCTGGAGGAAGTCTTGGAAGAGCACGACAGGCGAAGGAAGGGCGTGGAGAATTATGTCGCCAAGGATATGGTAGACGTTCTGCTGCAGCAGGCCGATGATCCCCAGCTGAATCTGAGTCGAAT
>ML808519.1:228192-245581 GCA_009831015.1 Picea engelmannii | reverse complement strand
TCAAGTACAAGATGATTCAAAATGAAAATGTCTCCTTGGTATATATAGGAGACTAGGAGGTATAATTACAACTAATGGCCTAAATCCGACATAAATAAAATAAAATTACTAATATAATATGCCCCAATTAAGGGGTAATGAGCGAATATTAGGGCTTTACAGACGTTGAACACCCTTTTCTTTATTCGCATATCCTTTGAAGTCTTAAAACCCTGGAGTCCTGCCACAAGGCTCCGGCCTTCGGCCTTTTCGATTCATCCAATATACCACACCCAAACCTATGGAGTTTCAAAAATAGGACTCTCGAAGGGTCTACACTTACACGTGGTGGTGCGTTAAATGTAGAGGAAAGGATAGGTAGGTTCGGGCCTTTGACCGACTAACCGCAACATCCCAGCTTCCCAAGTTTTCAGAAGTCCCAAACTCCTAGTGCCCCAGGGTATTCCACCCTCTATTAGGCCAAGCGAGCATGTGTCAGGGTGTTAAAACACGACATAGGGCAGATATGAAACACAACCATTCAATAGGTGACACATGTCATGTTCCAATTGACATATAAGGTCTGTAAAAGGCACGAATCAAGGTGACATCTGGCATGTCGAACATGGGTTCACATCACCCTAGGTGATGTTAGCATGCCATGTCACTCTAGAATGATAGGCTCCATGAGTCCCTAGCTTCTCCTTCTTGTGAAATCACTTGGAGCTCCAAAGCCCAAACTCCTGCCATCAACCTCCCAATACCCCTTTTATGCCACGATGGAGATAGGTCCACATAGATCCATAGATCTACATCCTCCGTCGCTTCACAACTTCCACATTCGAGGGCTTGGTTGTCTAGTTTTCTTTTCTATTCTGGAGTGGTCAAAATCGCACTGACCACAGTCTATATCCAAGGGTCAGGAGGAATCTTGATGGATCCTCAGATCTATGGTCCTCATCACTTCACGACTTTGGCGTTCGAAGGTTTCTCCCATTTAACACTCTTGTTCTCTCGGAGTAGTCAATGCCAGATTGACCATGACGTAGATCCAACAGTCAGGGAAGATCCTGAAGAAGCCTTGGATCTACGGTTCTCGTCACTTCATGAGTTTGATGTTCAGGGGTTCCACCCGTTTAACACTCCCTTTCTCCTAGAGTGGTCAACGTCAGACTGACCACGACGTAGATCCAACAGTCAGAGAATATCCTGAAGGTCCTCAGATCTACGGTTCACGTCACTTCACGAGTTCAACGTTCAGAGGTTCCACCCATTTAACACTCCATTTCTCTTGGAGATGTCAACGTCGGATTGACCACAATGTAGATCCAACATTCAGGGAAGATATCAAAGATCCTCAGATCTACGATTCTCATCACTTCATGAGTTCGGTGTTTGGGGGTTCCACTTTTTTAATGCTCCCTTTCTCCCGACGTGGTTGAATCCAGGTTGGCCACGATGTAGATCCAATGGTTAGGGGAGACCCCAAAGATCCTCATATCTATGACTCACATTACTTTACGACTGTGAAGTGGATCAGGGTTTAACGACGGGACAGGTCCCACGGTCACAATCAAGGAAACCGCCAGATGTCTGTCAACCTTGTCAGTAACCATACCAGCAGTTTACCTTCGGTTAGTTTCGAAGGTTGTAAAGTCATAACATCCTATAACTACAGACTCCCGAAGTTCCAAATCCAAAATAGCTTAGATCCTTTTGGACCTAGCGAAGGGTTCCAAGGTCCTGGTCATGTGGATTCCTAAAAAAGTCTAGGGGCTGTATGCTCAACCATTAGCCATGATTTGGTTATGGTCGTGGAAATGATCCCTCGGTCACATAGATGAACGGTTTGAAGGAGGCGACCTCCCTCCACAAAGCTCAAATTTAGTAACTTGAGAAGGTAAATTCGAGGGGTCAATAGGACTGAAGTATTCTAGTGAAATCTGCCCCGAATCTTACATTACAAAATCAATCCTTGGGAAAAATTCCCTTAAGGATTTTCCAACCAACACGAAGACCATAAACATATTCCTAAATTCATCTGAAGACCCGTATCTAATAGTTCTCCTACTGCTAAGCAGAGGATAAAAAAAACCATTCAAATAGACGGGTTCATAGAAAAACAATAAGCATCTCTAATAATTAATCAAACAATGCAAATTTTAGTCATAGACACAGACATCCAACCACTCATTTCAATTATAGTACAAAGATAAGGAATACTTTTCAAGAAACAAGATAATGAAGCAATTGTTGAGAGGGGTTCCCATTTCCACCCAACCGTAGGAATAACAACTCTTGGATGGATTTACCGCCGACCATTGTAACACCCCAGGTTTTGAGCCCCCATTTTAAATAATGTAGTGTTACAATGTTGAGAGGCCAGAGTGCCCAAAACAATTATTAAAAGGCTATTGTGCCCAAGAAATGTAATGTTTTGATCATTATTAATAATAAATACATCGCAACCCATAGGGGTGTAGACCGATTGGTAAGTGTCGTGTAAATGGAAGGAAATATGTAAAAAGTGGTCTCAATGTTGATTCTCACCCCGATTTACCCGGAGGGCGTGCTTGCAGGTTGTGAATTCCTCCCTAGGGGTTATAAGGAAGCCAGAAGGATTTGACCCCGTGTCACGTGAGTACGATACTACTATTGTTACCGATTCCCCTACTTACAATAAAAAAAATTAATAAATACATCGTTGGTTGCTAGACGGACAAGGACTAGAGTTATAGGGGCTATGATTCCACAAGAGAGGGGGGCTTGAGGGGATAAATGTTTATTCCTATTTTAATTACATTTTTGTCTAAGAGAGTTGATCAGTTACGTGAGCTTCTTGGGGGATGCCAGGAGGTTCTTGATTCCCCACAAAATTACTTAAACCCATCCCTGGTTTGATTGGGGGGTGGGCTCATTTTCTCCTTCACTTCTTCTTTCATTCCATTCTTTCCCTCATGCATTTTCATTCACTAGTTGTTCACTAATTTTCACCTTGGGTGGAGATCTCACTCCATTCATTTCTATCACCCATTCATCTTCCTCATCCGTGTCTTGTCTTGGGAAAAGGAAAAAAAACTGTTGAAGAGAAACCATGGTATCATTGGTTGTAGAGGTCACTGGTGTAATCCAACCATGACTTGAGGCCTACACGTCTGAGATACATTCGTTTGTGTCCACATTTATTCATAGCTACAAGTCCTGAGAGTTCTAGCATGGATATTCTAGACTAGTTGCGCTGGAGCCCTAGAAGGAGAAGGACTACCTGAGGGACTGCGTGGTAGAGAAGGGTGGAGGTCCATTCTCTTGGGTGGTGCAAGCTGGGTAGAAGAGAGATGGGTACTTGGATTGCTGTGAGTGTTGGGAAATCCTGTGAGAGATTGAGTGTTGACTAGTTCAGCAAGCCAAGTAACACTCTAGAACTGTCCTTGTGGATTCATAGCCCTGGCTTAGGGGTGATACTACTGTTGAGATTTGGAGAAATAATGTCTATGGTTGGGTTGAACATCCTTGGTCTACAGCCAGTTGGTGTCTTCTTTTATAAAGATAAGTGTTCTCTGTTATGGTATTATTTATCTGTATATGAATGTATTTCGTTTTGTATTTATTTATCATTTAATTAAATCTTTAGAATATGCATGCTTGTTGGTTACTGATGTGCATGTCATTAGATATTTTCTTTTATGCGTCCTTATTAATTTAAAAAGGTAACGATAAGAGAAATAAGTCTGGGGGTGGGCTTGAAGGTAGCGTACCCTGACCTGTGGGTGGCAGGGTGTGTTACAGATTACTATCAAAGCTTCTGGCTGAAACACCAGGTCAGTATGGGTTAGGTTTTTTGGTTAGAGTCTCATGGTTAAGATTGAATTTCGACCGTGAAGTTGAAAATCTTAGGAGGAATGGCATTGCAGAATCTATGCAGGAGCTAGAACATCAGAGATCCTTTGTAAGGGTTTGAAGGATCGTGACCGTCCCTTTCGAATTCGGGAGCAATCGCCACTATGGGATCAAGAGAGATCCAGGATCGTTGGATTGGAGGGCAGGTGAACAAGGGTCATATGATGAAGGCGAAGCAAGGGTTAAATCACAACTGTCAGATATCATTGGATAGATATCGACCATGGGGAGGCATTGCAAGGATCAAGAAGGAAATTAAAGTGCGAGCAAGTTGTGAGCTCGCAATCGCTCAGGATTGTTGATCTTGTTGGACCAACAGATCAACGGTGGATATCGATCGCACTACAAACGAGCATCTTCTCTTTGTGGAGATCAACAAGGAAATTAAAGAGTGAGCATGTTGAGTCTCTGCAATCACTTGTGGTTGTTGATATTCAAGCAGGGGATATGTGTTAGGTGATATCATACTCCAGGAGGAAGCAAGAAGAAACTGAGTGAGAAAAGGACTCTCGAAGCCTGAAGCTCTGAAGATTCGGAGTATATCCAGACCGTTGATCGAAGTGGACATGTGGTAGTAGATCCTTCACTCTGGTGGATAACCACTTCGGAATAAATACAGATGCGAAAACAAATAACTCTCGAAGCCCTGAAGCTCGGAGTTCATCTGGACCATCCATCAAGAAGGACATGCAACGCCATATCTCTCACTTCAGAGACTTAGTACTCTAGAAGGTTTTGCAGAGTGAAGCACTAGGGCAAGAACTACCCGAAGTCCCGAAGTTCAGAGTTAATATAGATTGTCCGATAAGGGAGACACGCGTTGATAGATTGTCCAATTAGGGAATTCATAGTTCGAGAGAATTGGAGTGTGCTAGTATGGAAACTCTCGAAGCATGAAGTTCTGAATCCCTTCAGATTGCATGGACAAAGCTCTTTGATAAAGAGAGAGAATGTTGTTAGTCCACAATTACTGTTGACTGTCGACCTCAGTGTTTGATCAATTTTCAACCACATGATCTCCGATATAATAATTTCTAACACAGAAAGCGCCATGAAGGATTTGGTCGCGGTTTCAATCCGATGTCACATGGGGAAGTGGTTTGAAGGGAGTGCCTATGCATAATTAAATTCTGTATCGGCTAAGGGACAACATGGAAGTGTTATACGGTGCATATTGATACATATATGTTCTTAGGGAATTGAGAAGAAAAGGGACCTATATTATCGTTTGACAAATTTTGTTTATCATATGCTTAATTCTAACAAAATGGTCGCTTTCACATTTTGTAGAATTAAGGGGTTTAAACACGTCAGCTTAGAATGCGTATTGAATAAATGGAAGAAGGAGAGGGATTCTCCAACCCTGATAAGGAGGTCGAAGGCTAGAATACCAGAGTTGGTAATGCAGAGATAGAGTCCAATGGACGCAAGGGTAGAGGAGAGAAAGAAACATTAATAGAAACTGTAAGAATCCTGAAAATAGAAGTGTAGAGCTATAAAGTAGACAATGAGAGGATGATGCGAGAGAAAAGTCAGACAAATGTTGAAGTGTTGCAGAGCTTAAATCAGTTGCAGAGGCAAACAAAGAGGGGATCAAACTCAAAACAAGAGGAAGAAGGCAGGTTTTGTGAAAGAAGAGAGGATCATGGAAGAGCTGGTTATTTGAGAAGTTCTAGCAGAACTCGTAGACACCACTCACCTCCTTACTCAGAAAGAAAGTTTTATGCATTGAAATATTCCATAACCAGTTTAGAGGTGTCTCCTGTTAGGCACCAGAGAAGGAGGTAGGAAGTGGACAGCTTGCAAGGAGAGCTAAGGAAGCTTAAGCCACCCTCCTTTGATGGTGAAAAAAAAGGGAAGATGATGTCGAAGCATGGTTTCTTGGAGTCAGGAGGTATTTTCAATTGCATAACTATTCATCAAACCTAGAAGCCAGGATTCCCACCTACCATTTACATGGGAAAGATGCAATGTGGTGGGATCAACTGAAGCAAATTGAACATATTAATGAGAGTAGGATCACTTGGAAGAAGTTCAATAAGTACTTCCAGAAGGAGTACCTCTCAGATCATTTCTATGACAATAAAATGCAAGAGTTCTTTGAACTCAAGCTGGGAAGCATGACTATGATAGAATATGAGAAGAAGTTCTTGGGATTGTTAAAATATGTCAGGTTCATTGATGATGAGAAGGTGAAAATACAACGATTTCTAAGTGGACTACCAACCTTTTATAAAGAAAATATTAGGTATGATGAGCCTAAGACCTTGATTGAGGACATCAAGAAGGCTAAATACATGTATGAGCAAGGCTAGGGAAGAGAATTCCTGCAGAAATATTGGAAGGATAAGAAGAAGGAGAAGTTCAATCAGAGGAGGAAAGGATTCAAACCTCCCTTCAATAGGAATGAGCCTAATAGAAATCATCAAGATCGGTATGCTAAGGGTGAATCCAAGAAAGAAGACACCTTGGGAAAAAGGGGAAGACCACCTATCCAATGTTGGGGATGAAAAGAAGATCACCTGTACAAGGATTGCCCACACAGAAAGGATATAGTGAAGACTCTGCACAATGTCCAAGAGGCTACAATAGTCAAAGATATGGGAAGAATCTATGTATCTTTAGATGATTGACAAGCAAAATACCATTCCAATATGTTCGAGGTGGAAGGTAAGATCATAAACCATCCTATTGCTATTTTAATTGATTTGGGAGAAAGTCATTGTTACATTGATCCTAAAATAGTGGATAGATTACATTTGGAGAAAAGTGATCTTGGAAAATCAAGTTTGGTTCAGTTAGCCACTAGAACCAAAAGGAGAATCCATGATATGGTCATAAGTTGTTCCATAAGTCTTAATGGTGCGAATACTAGTGTTGATTTGAATATCATACCCTTGGGGTCTTATGATTATATTATAATTGGACTGGATTGGTTGGGCAAGCATCATGCTATCCTAGACTGTCATAACAAGACATTTACATGTCTTGATGGAGATGGAAAACAAAGCATAGTGAAAGGAGTTCCAAGACCCATCTCTATAAGGGAGATTTCAGCCTTACATTTGAAGATATTTTTTATAAAAGGGTGTCAATTGTATGCAACTCATGTGGAAGAGCCAGAAAATATGAATGGGCCAAGCCTTGAATATTTCTTGGTACTACAGGAATTTGAATATGTATTCCAAGATATACCAGGGTTTCCACCAAGAAGGGAGATATATTTCTCAATTGATTTAGTGCCTGGACCTTCTCCAATGTCAAAAACACATTACAGAATGAGCACAGTAGAGTTAAAAGAATTACAAATGTAGTTGGAGGAATGATTGAGGAAAGGGTACATACGTTCAAGTGTTTCACCTTGGGGAGCACCAGTACTGTTTTTCAAAAATAAGGATGGAACTTGAGGCTGTGTATTGAATTTCAACAACTAAATACATATACTATAAAGAACAAGTATCCTCTACCCAGAATTGATTACCTCTTTGATCAACTAAGAGGAGAAAATATATTTTTGAAGATTGAACTGAGGTCAGGATACCATCAGGTAAGGATCAAGGAATAAGGCATTCATAACACAACCTTCAGGACTAGGTATGGGCATTATGAATTTGTAGTGGTGCCATTTGGAATGACCAATGCACCAACTGTATTTATGTGCTTAATGAATGGCATATTCAAAAATTATTTGGGTAAGTTTGTCATAGTATTATTGGATGACATACTTATCTATTCTAAGTCTGAGGAGGATCATGAACATCACTTAAGACTGGTATTGCAAGTGCTGAGAGAACATTAGTTGTATGCCAACCTGAGTAAGTATTCTTTTTATCAAAAGCAGATCCATTACTTGGGACACATTATTTCATAGCAGGGCATAGAAGTAGATGTAGATAATATTGAATCCATTAGAGGACGGCCAACACCCGTAAATGTGTCAGAAGTCAAATATTTTATGGGATTACTTGGTTACTACAGAAGGTTCATAGTAGAGTTATCTAAGATTGCTCATCCCATCACTTCTTTACAAAATAAGGGAAACAAATTTGAATGGACACCCAAGTGTGAAGATAATTTTAATATGTTGAAGGAATTACTTACTAATGCACCCGTGTTAAAGATTTCTGACCCAAATGAAAGTTTTGTGGTATGTACAAATGCATGTAAGGAAGGACTTGTGGGATTCCTCATGAAAAATGGACATGTCATTGGTTATGAGTCCAGAAAGCTTAAGGAACACGAGTGGAACTATGCTACACATGACGTGGAGCTTGTTTTCATTGTCCACACCTTGAAGGCATGGAGGCATTACCTCATGGGGAAGATATTTGAATTAAGAACAAACCACATTGGCTTGCAGTATATTTTTGAACAAGCAACCTTGAATGTCAGGAAAACAAGATGGCTGTAATTTTTTAAGTGAATATGACCTCGATATCAAGCATTTCAAAGGAAAAGAGAATAAAGTTGTCGATGCACTTAGTAGAAGAGTGCATCTCATGCATGCTACTGTTGTCATTATGCATCAGTCTAACTTGAAGAGAAGAATTTTAGATGATCTTGTTACAGATCAACATTACCTACAGGTAAAGGAAATCTTACAACAAGGATATGTACAACAAAAAATAAAGGAATATGAGATAAAGGAAGATGGATTACTCATGCATAAGAATAGAATCTATGTTCCTAGTTCTAGAGAATTGAGGAATTTGGTATTGAAGGAAATGCATGATGTTCCTTATGCTGGACATCCCGGTATCAGAAAATGATTACAACAGTAAGAAGCCAATTATTTTGGCCGGGAATGAAAAAGGATGTGGTTCATTACATTGCTCGATGTATGGAATGTTATAAGGTGAAGGTTGAGCATAGGCACCCAACATGTTTGATGCAACCATTACCAATCCCAGAGAAGAAATAGGAGGTGATAACCATCGATTTCATATCTAAATTACCCAGGACAACAAGGAAACATGATTCAATCATGGTGGTGGTCAAAAAAACTAACAAAGGGTGCTCATTTTTTTCCTATAAAAGCAACACATACATTGGCTAATATTGCAGAAATTTACATGAGGGAGATTGCTAGGTTGCATGGAATACCTAGGACAATTTTCTCAGACAAAGATACAAAGTTTACTTCCAATTTCTGGAAGGGATTGTTTAAAGGATTTGGTACAAATCTAAACTTTAGAACAACATACCATCCCCAATCAGATGGACAAATAGAGAGGGTCAACCAAGTAATTGAAGATATGTTGAGAATGTATGTGATGAATAAGCCATCTAAGTGGGAAGATTACTTACACTTGGTTGACTTTGCATATAATAATGGGTATTAAGATTCATTGAGAATGAGCCCATTTGAAGCCTTGTATGGTAGGAAATCCAATACTCCCATGAGCTGGGACAACCCAGAAGATAGAGTGGTACTTGGGCCAGAGTTGCTCAAGTATATGGAAGACTAGATGGTTAAGATCAAGCAGAATTTGAAGGAAGCTCAGGATAGACATAAAGTTTATGCAGATAAGAACCAGACAAATAGAGAATTTAAAGTAGGGGATCATGTACTTTTGAATGTGAATCCCAAGAAAATCTCCTTGAAATTGGGCAGTTGTACAAAGTTGGCAATAAGATTCTGTGGTCCATTTGAAATATTGGACAGAATAAGGCCAGTTGCATACATGCTTTCATTTCCTGCTTCCATGAATGTGCATAATGTATTTCATGTCTCTTTAATAAATAAATATGTACATGATCATAACCATGTTATTGATTAGCATTTGATTCAGGTAGAGACATAGGGACACTTTCATGTTTAGCCAGTGAGGGTATTGGACAGAAAGGTAAAAAGGCTCCAGAATCGAGTTATAGAGCTCGTAAAAGTTTAGTGGACCTGCTACGGTCCTGAAGATGCTACCTTGGAGAATGAATATGCCATGCGGGTAGAGTACCCACAAATTTGTGAATAAATTTTGAGATTTTGATCACTATTTTGTATATGCACTGAGGACAATGCCAAAATAAAGGGCAGGAGATGTAACACCCCATTTTTTGAGCCCCCATTTTAAATAATGTATTGTTACATTGCCGATAGGACAAAGTGCCCAAAACAATTATTAAAAGGCCAGTGTGCCCAATAAATGTAATGTTTTGATCATTATTAATAATAAATACATCGTTGGATGCTAGACGAACAAGGACTAGAGTTATAGGGGGCTATGATTCCACAAGAGAGGGGGGCTTGAGGGGCTGAGTGTTTATTCCTATTTTAATTACCCTTTTGTCTATGGGAGTGGATCAATTACGTGAGCTTCTTGGGGGATGCCAGGAGGTTCTTGATTCCCCACAAAAATACTTAAACCCATCCCTGATCTGATTGTGTGGTTGGATCGTTTTCTCCTTCACTTCTTCTTTCATTCCATTCTTTTCCTCATGCATTTTCATTCATTGATTGTTCATTTTTTCTCATCTTGGGTGTAGATCTCACTCCATTCATTTCTTTCACCCATTCATCTTCCTCATCTGTGTCTTGTCTTGGGAAAAGGAAAACGAATTGCTAAAGAGAAACCATGGTATCATTGGTTGTGGAGGTCGCTAGTGTAATCCAGCCATGACTTGAGGCCTGCATGTCTGAGTTGCATTGGCTTATGTCCAACTTTGTTCATAGCTATGAGTCCTGAGAGTTCTAGCATGGATATTTTGGACTAGCTGCATTGGAACCCTGGAAGGAGAAGGACTGCTTAAGGGACTGCATAGAGGAGAAGGGTGGACGTCCATTCTCTTGGGTGGTGCAAGCTGGGTAGAAGAGAGATGGGTACTTAGATTGTTGTGAGTCATGGGAAATCCCGTGACATCTTGAGTGGTGACTGGTTCGGGAATACAAGTAACACTCTGGAATCATCCTTGTGGATTCATAGCACTCAATTAGGGGTTATACTGTTGTTGATATTTGGAGCAGTAGTGTCTACGGTTGGGTGGAACGTCCTTGGTATGCAACCATTTGGTGTCTTCTTTTATAAAGATAAGTGCTCTCTGTTATGGTATTATTTATCTGTATATTAATACATTCTGTTGTGTATTTATTTATCGTTTAATTGAATCTTTAGAATATGCATGCTTGTTGGTTATTGTTGTGCATGTCATTAGATATTTTATTTTATGCATCCTTATTAATTTAAAAGGGTATCGGTAAGAGAAAGATGTCAGAGGCTGGGCTTGAAGGTAGCGTACCCTAGCCTATGGGTGGCGGGGTGTGTTACAACCACCCCCTAGCTAGATCATGATGCTCTGAGAGAGAATTTTCCTTCTTGTTCAATGACAGTCAGGGATGGAGACCACTCTCCTCCTCCCACAGGAACTTGACAAAATGGTTTTCTCTCCACCAAGAAAGGGGGCCTACAATGAATGCTTCCTTAGTCACTTGTCTTCTCTACAAACTCGTTTATTATCTTGGATTGAAAAACACTGCCAACAAATTCTAGCACCTAAAGCAAGCTTGTTTTTCAGTTCTCTTCAGAACTAGAGAGTTGCACATGCTATTCTCCTTTAGGAAAAATAGTCTCTCGAATCATCTTCTTCACAATCCTCTCTTCTACCCATGAACCCCCTTATTTTCTTGCCTTCCTCAACAATAATGTGTGGGTACAAATCCCCATTTCATGGTCAGGTTAGGAAGTCTTTTAGATGGGTACTATGCCCATCTCTTCATCGATTCTTGAGGAGGACTTACCAACTACCAGCCTGACTGGTAATTTGTTTATGGGTCAGAGGATTATTCTGGGTTTGAATAATTTAAATCCCATAAGGTACTGGTCTCATGGGGGTCATCTCAACCATTTTTGGTTCACCTCACCATCTCTCTTATGCATCATGATCTACCTTGGAAAACCCCTTCAATAGTTATGCAACACTATCCATTTTATTTAATAACATAAATGCATACATTATCTTTTATAACAAAAGGGTTAATCAATTCTAACATCCACACATATTCAGTGTGCCCATAGTCTTTTGGCAAGTTATAGTTATATTTACAAGATGGGGGAAACATGGGTATTACAATCCCCTCCCCCATAAAGGAACATCATCCTCGATGTTCTACCTACCGATGTGATTTGTATGTACATAAGTAAACAAAAATGGGTATGTATGTTTCATGGCATCCTCCATTTCTTGTGTAGCTTCATCTGGACCAAAGTTGATCTAGATTATTTTGAGAATGATATGAAGACAAAATAATAACCGATATATAATAAGGAAATAAACAGAGATAATGAGGAGAACACAAAAATATAGTGAAAACCAACGTCTATTAATGAACAAGAGAGAGAAAAACACTCTAGAACAAAAACTCACAGAATGGGGTAGCTTATCTATGAAAGGAATGAGATGTTGGGTACACTTCATTTGCAACAAGCTTTACATCACATTCCATTGCATGCTTATAGGGCCTCCTTCAAGTCAATTATATATGAGAGAGTGAGAGGAGAACAATTCCCATGATGCATGTGGGATAAATTGGACAAAGTTTATAAAATTCCATAGCCATGTAAAACACTAGGACTTCATGGGTGGTCACCCATCCTAGTACTAGTCTAGCCCAAGCACACTTAACTGCGGAGTTCTAATGGCATCAAGTGCATTAAGACTATGTTGTAGGCATGTACACAATACCACTAAGAAATCATTACATGATGTATATAATTAACAAATGAAGATGACATTACATTCCATTCCCCATCAAAAGGGTGAATATCATGGTTTATCAAAACCACAGGATCAAAATGGTGATTTAGTGGAAAAGGTGGATGGCCACCAAGATCCATCTGGATAATTGCTCCAGCCTTAGAAAGCAATGGTCCCAATTGAGACAAGTTCCCATGGGATATGGGGAGACTTCTGCTAAATATAAATCTTGGTGCGTTGCTTGCCTTGTTGAAGAAGTTATAATTCTTAGCTTGTTGAAGGTTGTCATGAACCTGTTTGTGGAGGGGTTGTATCTGTTCAACCAATCTAGTTGCATGATCTACCTGAGTGTGGGAGGAATCTTTCCGTGAATATGCAACATGAAGAGTATGAAGGGTTCTGTTATAACCTTGCTTGACTAGGCAGTGTGGAGGCACCCCCGTAGGTGAAACAAGAACATCTTGGTACTCTTCTACAATCTTATCGATCTACTTCTACTAGATAGAAAGGTATTGGGATGAGGTTGCAGTGGTTGCATTGTCCTTATGTTCACATTTTTATCAGATTGTGAAGAGTCTAAAATTTTTAGTATGAGAGGTTACTTTGTGGCATTTTTTTGGTGGGACAATAGTCGGAATTACCCATGGTATCCTATATAGCTGATCCCCTAGAGTAAAAATGATGCTACGGGGTCAAGACTCATAAAAAACATGATGCCTCCACATATATGGATGGCCTAATAGAACATCACAGACTTCTAGTGGGGAAACATCACACAATACCTCATCCTTGAAGGGATTGATGTTGTAGGACATGAGACACTACTGGATGACATAAGGATATTGTCCTTTGCGAAGCCACCCGATGTTCTATGGCTACGGGTGTGATGTTATTAGAAAATCCAACTGCTTGACAAGATCTCCTTAAATGATTTTCTTTTGAATCTCTCTATAAACAATAAAATGCAGTGGGGTCCCCTTCACCCACATCTGTGAATGGAAGAGTTGCTTCCTCTCCTCAGGATCCTCTTCTGGTTGGATTGTTGCAGTTGCGACAATAGCAGTGGGTTCTGCATCAATGATCTATCTCCTTTTATTATTTTTTGAGCCAGGGTCCAAGTCGGGGTTTGACTCTTTGTATTTGAGTTCGACCACCAATGATTGTATTGAGAAAAATTCATTAATGTTGTGCCAAGGGTTGTTGTGGAACTCACACCACTTTCTAGTGTCTTTCTTATACTTCTCGTTACCCTTATTTGTCTACATATAGGACTGGCTCTCTTGAGGTTGGCCTTCCTTGCTTTGTACTTTATTACGTGAGTTAGATTTTCCTTTTCCATGCTTCTCCCACTTACTTTGTTTCTTGAATTTCTGCTCAATTTTGACTGCATATCGATAAGCAACTCCCAATGAGGAGATGTCCAATAAATCCATCTATTTTTGGATGTACCTGTGTAGACCACTGAGGTATTTCAAAACCAGGTTCCACTCAGAGTCTTTGATACCCAGCTTTGAGAGCAAGGTATGAAAGACGTTGGTGTACTTCGACACCTTCTGGTCTCTTTTTTGAAAGAGAGTTGTCCATCTCATGTATTGGTCATAATAGTTTTTGACAGGATAAAAATCCTCCTTTAGGGCACCCAAAAAGGAGATCCAAGTGATTTCTCTCCCAAATAGTGTAGATTCATCCATGGTGTACCTCTCCTAGTAACCTTCCCACCAATATCTGACACGGGGAATGGATTTAAGGAGCGTGAAGGTGATCTTTTTGCTATTGGAAAATTTTTAGATAGAGTAATAACCTTCTAGTAGATTCAACCATTTTTCAAGAGCATCTGCATCTATCTGACCTTCAAACAAGGGGATATCAAAATTTACTTGTACCTTGAAGGGTGTCACACTTACAAAATGGATTCTTGTCGAAGATGCCTCATCTACCGCAATTAGTAGTCTTCCAAGGATCTAAGAAAAGTTATCCATCATCTCGTTCCTTTGTCGCACGAGGGATTCCTCGAGCAACATATTGAAAGGATCTCTTGCTTTTTCATATCTCTTTTCTTTTTCCATGGGAGGTCTCTTGGGCTGGTGATAGAAGCTTTCCTCAAGTGAAACTATCTCGATACCCAATTGTCTATACCCTAACCTCCTCGGGGAACTACTTTGAGAAATGACAAGGAACAACCTGCTCTGATACCACTGATTTAGATTATTTTGGGAATGAAATGAAGAAAAAAATATAACCGATATATAACAAGGAAATACACAAAGATAATGTGGAGAACACAAAAATATAGTGGAACCCAACTTCTATTAATGAACAAGAGAGATTAAAAAACTCTAGAACAAAAACTGGCAGAATGGGGTAGCTTATCTCCAAAAAGAAAGATTTGTTGGCTACGCTTCATTCACAACAAGCTTTACATCACACTCCATTGCATGTGGGATAAATTGGACTAAGTTTATAAAATTCCATAGGCATGTAAAACACTAGGACTTCTCGGGCAATCACCCATCCCAGTACTACTCTAGCTTGAGCGCGCTTAACTGCGGAGGTCTAATGGGATCCGGTGCATTATCGTCATGCTGTGGGAATGTACATAAGACCACTATGAAATCAATACGTTATGTCTGTAATTAAAAAATGAAAATGATATTACATTCCATTCCCCATAAAAAAGATGAATATCATGGTTTATCAAAACCACGGGCTCAAAATGATGATTTAGTGGAAAAGGTGGATGGCCACTGAGATCCATCTGGATCAAAAGTGTTTCCACTACACCTTGACCTGTGCAATGGTTTTTTTCCTGAGTGAGATTTCCTTCCTGTCTATTATGCATTGTGGCTCTGACATAAATTCTCCCTCTGGTTCTACCTAAATCACAGACCAATCAATTATATGATTATAATCATGTACATGTTTCTTTAGTAACGAAACATGGAAAACATTATGTGCCTTCACTGTGGGAGGAAGTGCTAGTCTATATGCTACAGGTCCCACTCTATCCAAAATTTCAAAGGGTACACAATAGCAAGGTGCTAACTTGGAATATGATCCAATTCTCAAGGAACTTTTTATGGGCCTAACTCGGAGACACACATGATCCCCTGCTTTGAACTCTCGAGGAGTCCTTTTTCTCTCTACATAGTTTTTTTTGTCTATCATGGGCTATTTTCAAATTATGTTTTAGCTGAACTACTTGTTGTTCCATTTCGTTTATCATATCTAGCCCGATTGTAATTCTTTCTATTGGGTTATTCCATCTGATTGGAATATTTCATTGTCTACCATATAGGGCCTCAAAAGGGATCATCTTCAATGACTCTTGATAACTATTGTTATAAACAAACTCTACCAGTGGTAGGTAGTCTTCCCACTTCTTCGAATGATGAATTAAATACATCCTTATCATGTCCTCTAACACTTGGTTTACCCTCTTTGTCTTCCCATCAGTTTGATGGTGATAGGTTGTACTAAACAGTAATTTAGTTTCAAAACCAACAAACAGAGATTTCCAAAAGTTTGAAGTAAATTGTGTATCTCTGTTGGATATGATTTCCTTAGGCATGCCATGCAGTATAAATATTTCTTTCATGAAAATAATGGTAAAATATATTGCCTTGCAATTTGATTTGATGGGAATAAAGTGAGAAACCTTGCTGAATTTTTCCACAACTACCATGATGGCGTCATTCTGTTTGGTTAATTTTGGTAACCCTATGATGAAATCCATGGATATGGTTTCCCATTTCCATTCTAGAATTGGTAAGGGTTCCAACAACCTTGTTGGATGTCGGTGCTCTACCTTAACCTGCTAACATTCTAGACATTTAGCTAAGTAATCGGTTGTGTCATATTTTAGTCGGGGCCACTAGTAAATATGACCAAATTTGCGATGGTTTTTCGTTGATATTGCCACACTTATTTGTCACAATTTTCAAGAAAGTCGAGACTTTTTTTCGTCGCTATAACTGCGTCGCTATATCCACGATCCAGGTGTCCATGGAAACATCAACGAAATTATCTCTCCACATGTCATCACCATCAAGATCGATTAACCCTATGCATCGTCGCAAGTACGACAAAACTTTGTCTCAAATTACGACGAAACTTCGTCGCAATTACAACGAAAATTTATGCCAAGCTAGAAACTTACTACACAGATGTTGCATGTGTGATGAAAAACCATGGAAAATTGTGATGCAAATCCATGGCAATAGCGACGAAAATGTATCTCAAAACCAAACTTACGAAGCAGATGTTGTATGTGTGATGAAAAACCGTGGCAACTTCCGACGAAAATCTGTGGGAATAGCGATGAAAATGTATCTCAAGACCAAACTTACGACGTAGATGTTGTATGTGCGATGAAAAACCGTGGAAAATTGCGACAAACTTTCGTCCCTATTGCTACGGTTGTTTAAAATAAAAATTTGTTTCCAACGAACTATCGTCGATATTGCGACAAAGACTTTAGGTTTAAAAAAAAAAAATTACACGAGATATGGTATTACCATATTACATTGTAATATGGTATACCATATTACAATGTAATATGGCATTACCATATTACAATGTAATATGGTAATTCCATATTACAATGTAATATGACATTACCATATTACACTGTAATATGGTATACAATTGTAATATTGTAATATATTATAGATTGTAATATTGTAATATTCTATTGAAAGATGGATGTTAGAGAAAATGTGTGGATCTTTTAGATTGAACAAGATTATAGTGTATATATATATATATATATATATATATATATATATATATATATATATATATATATATATATATATATATATATATA
>ML808519.1:188328-226040 GCA_009831015.1 Picea engelmannii | reverse complement strand
AAGGTAGAAATATTGTTAGGTTTGTAAAGTAAGGTTTTGAACCCATGAAGACACCATCAGTAAAAATGTTGTGATTTATGAAAAGGTTTTAAAATCTCTTTCATCACCTATGTATAAGCTATTGGTCAATTTTCTTCTATGTTCAGAATGATTTGGGAAATAATGGCCCTTAACACCTTGAATAATTGGAAACTCTTACGAACCTAAAGGGTTGTTATGACATTGACTCATATATTCTTGTAAAAACATAATGTTATTTGATGCCTTGATAATTTAGGCATAGTGTATATAAGGGATAGTTATCAACTCCTTCCTTGATAATAATAAGAGGAATATTACTAATATAATAGGAAGATACTTGTGGATGTCATTTGCACACAATTGTTGGAGCATACAAAAAGGAAAATAATAACGAGGTCCAAAATTTTGGGTACATCATGAATATGTTCAATATACAGGGGGTAGACTAATACATACTTTCATTTCCAATAATGAGCAATGAGCAATGCAAGAACATGTTTAGCTAGATACCTACATCACAGAGGTTGGCATCTTACCACAAGTGAGGTAGGATTATCAATGTGATCTCTTATGGAAAGTATGGAGGATAGATGAAAAGGTAAATATGGGAGGTTGTGGTGTTAGGCTAGTTCTAACAAAGGCAAGAGAAAGAAGTTGATGACACTGGTATGACATTGGAAAAAGGTGTGAGTTGACATAAACCAAAAAAGAGTGAACATGAGCGAGAGAGGAAACACACTCTAATATAGGGTAAACAAAAGAATAAATGTAACATATGGAAACTTGGAGTTAAGGTGAGCATAACAAATGACATTCATTGTTCTAGGATTTTTGTAGTCATTAAGGCACCATACACTAGTCAAGGACATAGCATGAGTCCCATGTGACATACGATAATCTGGAGAGTGTGAGCATAATAGGCATCATAAACTAGTAATATAGAGTCATCGAAAGAACAAAAACAACACATGGTAGCCTAGATTTAGTTCAATGCAAGCATAGAGGTGAAAAATACCAATGGTACTAGTGGAGGAGAGAGGATCAAAGGAAGATATGATGTCACCATTGAGAGGGGCTCCATAGTTTCAAGCTATGGAATGTGACCATTAAGGGGGACATATTTGAAAACTGACCAAATAAGTGATAGTTGATCCTAACTAGGTAGAGGTTATCTCAAGTAGGGCCTTTCTTGAGATAATGACCTATAAGGGACCCATCGATATTATGACCAAACAAAAATGGAGAAAAAGGGGTGTAAGGAAGAAAATATAAGGAGGAGAGGCAATACTTTCCCCAAGAATTTGAAGGACTAGGAAAAGAGGAAGAGTATGTAGGAGAGCATGGAACACTAGGAGAGGAATAAGACAAGGGGAGAACTAGGTAATATTCGGTGCTACCAGGTAAGAAGTGGCTAGAGTTGATAATGGGAAGTCTAAGCTACCCCAAAAAAACTCCCAATAGGAACAATGGACATATTATA
Source organism: Picea engelmannii (assembly GCA_009831015.1). Taxonomy (NCBI): domain Eukaryota; kingdom Viridiplantae; phylum Streptophyta; class Pinopsida; order Pinales; family Pinaceae; genus Picea; species Picea engelmannii. Next base: position 224,539 of record ML808519.1, on the reverse strand, counting down.
AATCATTTCATTGTTGTTTATATTATATGTTCAAGAGTAAATTAGAGTAATCAAGGGGAGATACATAGCATTCAACAATCTCTTGAAAAATCCCTATGAAAATGGTGACTCCATAATGTTTATTAATGAGAATATGAGTTCTGTCCTATTGTACAAAGCCCCAATGATAAGGAGAGGGGTGAGGAGTGATGAAAAATGTGATTATTTTGGTTACAATTGTCAAGGATTATAGAGGCAAGTTAGTCTTTGATCTAACAATTATGAGTAAAAAGGAGACTTAGAGAGGGGAATAAACTTCATTCGTCATGATGAGTAATGAGGGATGTTTTTCAATAGAGTTTGTAATAGGGACTATTTTTTGTTGGGGAGAAGTGTCCAAATATTGGTGTATGCTAGGATCATCAAGGGATTTCTCATATATGTACAAGGATTTCGATGTGAATTATTATTATAAGAATAAGCATTTTGTAGTAGTTTCCTTTGGAGCCTTATAATACTTGCACTAACATGTGGGATGAGAGGAGGGTTCTAGATTATTGGGATTAGCTTCATGCATTGTTTAATAGGAACTAGGATTTGGACTAGGAATGCCAATAAGGTTAGGATTATGGAAATGAATGAAATGAGGGATCTTTTATAATTTATTTTCCACAATGAGGATATGGATAAAGACTTTGTATATGGGGGTTCTCTAAAATAGTTATACTTGTTTATAAAAAAACTACAAGTAAACCAAAATTATATTTAAAATATCTACAAGTAAACCAAAACACCACATGGAACTTGGCATATATATCAATATCTACATATTCATGAGGATTGTGAACTTTTCCTAGTATAAAGCCTACTTTTAAAAACACATCAAAACCCTTAACTTTTCATTGTTCTTTCTCCAGATCCATCAGCCCATACAACTTGATAAAAGTTGTCCACGAGATGCATTTCCATCACCAAGACCTGCATGAATCATAAAAGCCAAATTTTTTATATGGGTAAATAATTAATAAGCAAATAAGCATGCATTTAGTTATGTAAAATACTCTAGAAAAAAATTAAGTTGTCGCATACCTTAATGAGCTTATATTTGTTTCGAGAATAGGTTATTCTCTGCTGAACAGGGCCAACCACATGAAGGTGGAATCTCATATGGCCCCTCCCCCCCCTCACATCGCTCTCAATTCCCCATACCCAACAAATGATTTTCTTTATATAGAAAACATATAGACATTAATGCATAACTAGGATAGTCATCAAAACATATGAACATATAAACATCGATAAAGATCCAAAGACAAGTCATGAATTTATACATCTAATTTTTTTTTGATTTATGTTTTTTTACATTCATAAAATTGACAATTGGGATATCATCATCATCCAAGGACATTGTATTTCATGTGCCCTGTCCTTCTATTATTTATGTGCGCTCATGTACCATACTTCTGGTACGTTGTTGAGAAGGGTTAGCTGGCATCTATTCAGGTTCGTGAACTGGAACAACAGAAATGATCATATCGATATGTTGAAATATAATTGAAATAACTAATTCATTGTTTTGATTAACATTACACTATTTCTCTTTACTTGTCTCTATAGTTGGTATAGTTGGTGCATTAATTTCATGTCCACTTGGTTGCTTTCGCATTTCACCCTCCTAAGCTACATGCTCTTCAATTTTGAGAAGATAATATATAAGTATAAGTCAGGAAATAAATATCTACAATCACAGTAAATATTTCTAATTATGAAGCATACATACCATAATCGGTTCTTCGCTCTACACTATCATTGGACATGTGGACCTTTGTATGATGCAGTGTTTGTTGAATACCACTTGATTCACTACTGCGGTAGCACTGTTGCTTGAAAATAAACATAAATACTTAGTTAAGGGTGATATAATAAAATATGAATATACTTTACAAGCATGCTATTGCGGTTTCCTTATTCATTTGATTTACCTGTGTGGCTGGGGAGATAGGAGTCTGGCCCAAGATTTTTCTATATTCAATCACACTTTTAAAACCATGCTTGTAACCAAGATTTAGGTCCTCCTCGGTGGAAACAGTGTCGAACATATTTAACTGCAATGCATAACACCATTAAAAATACCAATAACAACAACATATATTTGTTCTCTACTGTTAAATAAATATTAACCACAGTTAATAATTTAAATCTTACTATTCGGGCTTTTAGTTTTTCGTAGCCACACTGGCCTAGTTTATGCTGGCCGTGTTTTTCCACTATGGCCTTTGTTTCTTTGGAGGTGTCTGGTAGCCTACATATGGAATTTTTGAAAAACATTAGATATCAAAATTGTTACTTAAAACAGGAAAGAAAAACATAAATGCTCATATTTCACTGATAATATGACATGTGTTGTACCTTGCTTGACCAACTCATGGTTATCGTCCTTGTTTGTTAAACAAGTTCTCCTTTTCATATTCTATTAGTGCATTCCACTCTTTCTCAGGAACCATCGGAGGGCGCTTGTGCTTGAGGTCTCTGCAATTTATCCCTATACTGGGCCCTGATGTATTTTAAATTCTTGCCGGCTAACTTTGTAACCACTTTCTTGTTGAAAGTGTTGTCGAACAAGTTTAACATGTGATCTATTAAATCATCTTTATTTTTTCTATCTTGTCCATTCCACCATGTGCGAATAGTGGGGCCAAACAACTCCAATGATTTGTCATGTAAGTTTCTATAGAAAACATTGTTTCCTGCAGAAACGTGTTATCCATTAATTTATAATAATCTCAACAAATGTCCATTTCAATTTCATGAAAAAAAATGAATCAATTAATGGGACAATTACCTGCAATCTTCTGAATCTTTATCGGAACACATGCATCATCCACCAGAAATGTGACATCTAGTGATCCAGTGCATTTAATTCATTCTGCTCCATGCATAATAGTATCCTGTGCACTTATACTATGTTCCTCTCCGGAGTCATCATGTAGAGTTCCAGTCTCCAGCTCATCATGCTCCGGCATGTCATGCCGATCATGAACTTTTCTATGTCGACCTTTTTTTAGCATTGGACCATCACTGCTACCTATAGCAGTTGCAGGATCGACAGGTTCCCCACACACGAGGTTTAAAAACTCCTACAAACGGAAAAAATTTCTTTTTCAGATCATATACAAAATATAAAACTAAAAAATGGATATGAAATTGTCATATCTAATAAAAATATGTAAAGATGCCATTGACCGCAAAATTAGTTATTGTAGTTTGTATCTCTACAATTCTTTCCCTGTCCTTCTGTGTAAGGGGTCTGTTGCTAATCAAACCTAGATATTCTATGTTAGCCTTCTTCAAGGCCTTTGTTATAGTTGTCATTGGGTTTGTCGAATAAAATATTTCATCCTCATCAATATCCTCTATGGGAGCCTTCCCACGTTGACCATGCCAAAATACATTGATGAACAAAATTAATGAGATGAACTTTAACAATTGAGAAATTTAGATGTTGTAGTCATAAGTTGTTACTGTATTTAATATTTACCGGGTGAGGCACTGCAGGTGCCTTTCCACGGTCACCCTGGACAAATGTAAACGGTGATTTTTAGACACAGTCACCCTAGACAGATGTTGACACAATAAATCGATCAACAAAATTTATGAAATTCACCTCTAACATTAAAAAGATGAAATATTGCAATAATATCAGAAAAACAATAACAAAATTTCAGAAATTTCGTTGTTGTAGTCATAAGTTGTTACTGTATTTAACATTTACCTAGTGAGGCACTGCAGGTGCCTTTCCATGATCACCCTAGAGAGATGTAGCGGGTGAAACTCGAACACGGCCACCCTGGACACAAGTTGACACAATAAATCAATCAACAAAAGTTATGAAATTCACCTATAGCATTTAAAAAACGAAATATTGGAGTAATATCATAAAAAAATAATGAAATTTCAGAGTTGTTGTAGTCATAAGTTTTTACTGTATTTAACATTTACCTGTTGAGGCATAGCGGGTGCCTTACCACGGTCACCCTGGAGAGATGTAGCAGGTGAAACTTAGACACGGTCACCCTGGACAGAAGTTGACAAAATAAATCAATCAACAAAAGTTATGAAATTCACCTGTAACATTTAAAAAATGAAATATTGGAGTAATATCAGAAACAAAATAATGAAATTTCAGAAATTTAGTTGTTGTAGTCATAAGTTGTTACTGTATTTAACATTTACCTATTGAGGCACTGTGGGTTCCTTTCCACTTTCACCCTGGAGAGATGTAGTGGGTGAAACTTGAACACGGTCACCTTGGACAGAAGTTGACACAATAAATCAATCAACAAAATTTATGAAATTCACCTGTAACATTTAAAAAATGAAATATTGGAGTAATATCAGAAAAAAAATAATGAAATTTCAGAAATTTAGTTGTTGTAGTCATAAGTTGTTACTGTATTTAACATTTACCTGCTGAGGCACAATGGGTTCCTTTCCACAATCACCCTGGAGAGATGTAGCGGGTGATTTTCTACCACGGTCACCCTGAACATATGTTTACACAATAAATCAATCAATAAAAGTTATGAAATTCACCTGTAACATTAAGAAAATAAATTATTGTAGTAATAACAGAAAAAAATAATGAAATTTCTGAAATTTAGTTGTTGTAGTCATAAGTTTTTACTGTTTTTAAAATTTACCTGCTGAGGTGAAGTGGGTTCCTTTCCACGGTCACCCTCTCCATCTATTCAATTTAAGTTGTAATCGATCAACAACCCTTCACCTGAAACTATTGTTTTTTTGCACATACAAATATACGATTTCCTTTGCGTGCCTCAAATATGCAATTTGGTTTCTTAGTTGTTTCCACTGGTCACGTACTATTTATAAAGCCTACAATGTTTCCATTATCTTTTGGCTTTCCATCAATATACATAGTTGCCCCTTTTTTTTGATTGTTATCTAGTAGTTGTATATAATTTGCAGCAACTCTGTATCTCCACATACTTTGTGTATATCGGACTAACATCAACTAGTGATTGTATTTGTATAATGGTCTGACATACTCCATCAATTTAGTTACAGTTCCATAGCCGAACTTTATGCCATCCATGGAAAATAACCCCAATCCATGTAAGGACGAAGGAACAATGCGATACATCCTCCCATCGATGAAGAAATATGTGTCCACTTCAGGTAGCTCCTTAGGTGCCCATCATTGCACTAGATGTTTATACCTCAAGGGAAACTCAATGTCACCTGTTCTCTTAGCATCATAATTACATGACCCTCCATTGGCAATAAAAAATTGCATGCGGGTACAAAATATTTTCCTTACCTTTTCCAACCTAGTTGATCTAGAACTAGTAGATCTAGTACAACACGTCTCACTTTCAACCTCTCTTACTATATCTTGATCATCACTCGAGGAAGATAGATTTAACAGATACCTGTTTGGTGGTACCTATACTCGTTAAAACAAGAAGATAAGTTATCATGCCAATAAACGTTTTTGGTACCAACACAGTTACATATAGTTGCATTTAGTTGCATAAAGTTGAAATTGCCACACCTATCTGTAATATAGTTGCATAAAGTTCAAATTGCCACACCTAGATGCATATAGTTGCATAAGTTGCATATAGTTGCAATATAGTTGCATAAGCTGCATATAGTTGCATAAGTTGCAATATAGTTGCATAAGTTGCAATAAAGTTGTGTAAAGTTGCTTAAGTTGCATAACTTGCATGTTGCATAGTTGCATATAGTTGCATATAGTTCCAAAAATATTTAGCCTCTGTGTGGGATCTTTGGTGCCATTAATAGTTTTTTCATAATAAGAATGGTTCTCAAGGCTTGTACCATGTCTAGGGGAAGAAAAAAAGAACATTAAGCTCACAATGAAAGTTCTCAAATTCAAGGGCCATGAACTAGGCCTCAAATAACCATGCAGATATTATTTAAGAAATATTTGACCATCTAGTGGGATACGAGTGCCATTATGTTTTTTTTTTTTCACCGTATATGTAATTCAAGGTTTATATCATCACCAAGGTAAGAAAATTAGGGCATTCTTCCCTAAATGAAGATTTTTTATGCTTAATGGCCATGAAAAAATGCCTCTATTTGGGAAAATCTGCACCATTAGAATGTTTTGAATAAAAATAATGGGTTTCAAGACCTATACCATGGAAAAGGGAGGAAATAAAGGGCCTTAGGCCCTAAATAAATATTCTTGATCTTATTGGCCATGAACAAGGCCTCAAACCACCATGGATATCCTCTCTAAGGGATATATGGAATTTGGGTGGGATATGGTCATCATTCACAAGTTTTGGGCATAATGTATAGTAAAGAACATAAGGTGCTTAGGCCCTATTTGAATCTTATCAGGGATGATATTTGTGATGCAATCCTTAAACAACCACACAAGATCTATGTAGGGTATCTTTGGAACCATTGGTACGTTTTCATAATAAGAATAGGTCTCAAGGTGTGTACCATGGCTAGGAGAGGAAATAGGTACCTTAGGTCCAATATAAGCTTCTTCACTTCAAGGTCTATGAACTAACCATTGAATGATCATGTAGATAATGATTAAGGGATATTTGGCCTCGAGGTGGGATTTGGACACCATTAGTATTTTTTCACATCACATATGGGATTTTAGGCTTGCACCATGATCAAGGGAAGGAGAAAAGGGAATTATGATTTAAATGAACCTTATGTGATTAATGACCAATATCAAGGCCTCCAATTAGGAATATGGGAAACATTGGTATGCTTTAAATAATAATAATGGCTATTAGGACACCATATGAGCACCATTCACAGGTTTTATGCATCATAGTTGGCTCTCAAGGCCTCTGAGAAGGAACTTAGAGCCATTAGGAGGATATAATTTTATTCATAAGTTTCATTAGGAGGATATAGGTCACACATTCATAAGTTGCATATAGTTGCATAAGTCACATATACTAGTTGCATAGTTGCATAAGTTGCATAGTTGCATAAGTTGCATATAGTTGCATAAGTTGCATTGTTGCATAAAGTTGCATGTTGCATAAATTTGCATAAAGTTGCATTGTTGCATAAAGTTGCATGTTGCATAAAGTTGCGTAAAGTTGCGTAAAGTTGCATTGTTGCATAAAGTTGCATGTTGCGTAAAGTTGCGTAAAGTTGCATAAAGTTGCGTAAAGTTGCGAAAGTTGCATAAAGTTGCATAAGTTGCATAAATTTGCATGTTGCACAAAGTCACATAAATTTGCATAAGTTCCATAAAGTTGCTTAAGTTGCATAAGTTGCATGTTGCATAGTTGCATATAGTTGCATATTTGCATATAGTTGCATACGAAATTGTTGCAATATAGTTGCATAAGTTGCATATAGTTGCATAAGTTGCAATATAGTTGCATAAGTTGCATATAGTTTCATATAGTTTCATAAGTTTCAATATAGTTTCATATAGTTGCATAAGATGCAATATAGTTTCATTTGACCACTCACCAAGATTTGAGAATATAGTTGCAATATGAAAAATGCCTCTATTTGGGAATATGTGCACCATTAGTATGTTTTGAATTAAAAGAATGGGTTTCAAGACCTATACCATGGCCAAGGGAGGAAATAAAAGGCCTTAGGCCCTAAATAAATGTTCTTGATCTTAATTTATTCAAGACTGAGGCTGGACCAACCCCTAATATGTTGTTGCAACAACTTACTGAGATAGGAAGGAATGAGAATGAAACTGTCAAAGAGTTTAACACTAGATTTGAGAAGTTGTTTCAATGGATTCCTAGCAATATTTTCCCCGAAAGAGATCATCTTATTTTCCTTTATACCAAGGCCTTCCCAGGACATTTGGGTTTTATGGTCAAGGACAGGATCCCAAAGACCCTTGAACAAGCCAAAGAATTAGCTACAAGGATTGAGGCTAATCTTTTCTCGTGTAAGGTTGAACCTTTTATTGCCCCTAAGACCAAGGCTGGACCAACCCAAGACACAAATATTTCAAGGGATAAAAAACTGGATGAATCCATAAGGGACCTTACTCAGACTCAAATCCCGGTGATGAATAAAGTCACCAATTTGGAGAAAATTCAAGAACGAGTCAAAATTCCCTTGTGGGGATGATCCAAGTGGATATCTGTGGCCACCCACCTTTTCCAAATGGCTCAAAATGACTTTCTGGCAATTTTGGCAATTTACTATTTTTAGCAGTTTTTTCGGGTCCTGAACTTTCGGGGCCATTTTGAGGCCCTAAACGATGTTTTTTTGGGTATGTTGCTATTGAAATATATCATATATGATGTTATTTTGTCTTGAGTGTTGTAGGCCTCAGATAGATATTTCCAACGAGCTATCACACACCTAAAACGAAGATCATATGCAAAAGTTACGACCCCGGGAAGTTGATGTACTCACTTACCCAAACGGGGCCCACATGACTTTTGGCGCTTCATCTCCTAGGGTTAGGTTTTTGGATGTTTAGGACTTTTCGCATTCCCGTTTATTGTAAAAGGGCCTTCAAAGCCTCATTGTAATGATCTTCTTGTGAATGCGAGTAGCCATCACATCTCTTCTCAGAGATAAGCTGCCACCATTCTAGCGAGTTTTTCACTCTATATTTTTATAGTCTATACATTTCTTTCATTAATAGAAATTGTGTATTACTGTATCTCTGTGTTTATGGTTTCATCTCTGATATATTTATGTTATATTATTGGATATACGCGATATCTCTGTGCATTTCTTTATTATATCTCCGCTCTCATTTCGTGTTGAAAATAATCTGGATCAGGGGATACACATTTGGAACATGAATGCCCAAGGAATAATGATGGGGGACCTGATCACATGCATTTTTTTGATATCATGGACTCAATATTTACTATGTTCCACCAAGAGTTCCTTGACATCACACAAGAGAAACTGTAGGAGGGAAAAAAACAAGCTGTTGGGAGGGCTAGGATGGAGTTCTTACGCCAAATGGATGAGGAATCAAAGGAGAGGCTTAGGGAGAAAGAGATACAAGTGCACACTAGGAGAAAGGATGCACCCCAACCTCCTCCTAGTGACCCTATATTTCCTCAAGAAAGACCCCACCTGATACCTAAGGATGATAATATGGACCTAAGCACTAACATGGTTGATATCTTACAAAGGGTTAAGAGGATTCATGGGATGTTGGAGATCCCTTCTTTGGAGGAGACAAGAGGGTTCTCGAATGATCAGGAGATGTTTGAAGATCCTTCCATATTGTTACAAGCTAATCATTTTGAGCAAACTAAGGAGGAACATGCACCTTTTTTCATCTCCTTGGCAATAAATGACTTATGGCTTCATAATTGCATGCTTGACTCTGGGGCATATGTTAATATGATGAATTTTGTTGATTAAGATTGGTTGTCATTGATGTCAACTCTTGAAGAAAGCCCCATAGCACAAAGGTTTGGGTAATGAACCCAATATTGTTTGATGTAAATATGACTCATTTTTGTTTTGTCTGTTGGCATGTTTTGCAGGCAGTGTATGCTTGTCATTGATGGCAAGTACAACAACGATAATGGCTTGAGTACAGGTACAATGTGCCGGGCGGGCATAAGAAGTTTTTTGGGGAGATGCAACAGAGCAAGCTCGTGAAAATCAGAAGAGATAGTGCAGAGGTGCACGTATAGGAAAAGTGTGCTTGTCATTGATGGAAAGATCAGAGTGTGCAACAATGGAAAAACAAGAAAAACGTAAGCTCGGGAGGAGAAGCGAGAGTGATCATTGGATCCCATTGAGAATTCTCGATGACCGTCAGATCTAAATTCAGATAGGTCGAGCGCACAGATGGAGGAAAGATATCGGGCGTTAGATCCGAGTGAGGGTTCGACCATCGTTGGATCGAGGAGAAATCTGGACTGTCAATTCAATAAGGAAACATGATGAAATTGTGATAAAATATGGACTGTTGGTTCCATAGGACACATGGCAAAAGATCATCGTTTCGCTGACTGGAAATTCAAAGGAGCGAAGTGCTCATTTCATTGGCGAGTGGTCATATCTCGTGGTCACATCGTCGAAGGATTAAGGGAAGGAGCTAATTGCTAAGCTCCATCTCGACGTTCGCAACTTGGAGTATCAAGACCCTTCATCACAGGAATCGTGATATGTGAGATCATGAAAAGATATGGACCATCAGATCACCAAGGATTGTGGACCGTTGATCAGGCATGAAGAAGGCTCATGAAGTGGAGAAATCGTGATAAGATATGGATCGTTGATCCAAGAGGGACATGTAGCAAGGGATTAACTTTTCACTGACTAGAAATTTAAAGGAAGGAAATGCTCTAACCTTGCAACTCGCGATATGAGAAATCACGATAAGGTCTGGCCTGTGGTCATAGAAAAGGTCACATTGTCGAAGGCTTAAGAGAAGTAGCTAGTGGTGCTAAGCTCCATCTCAGAGTCTCAGCGATCGTGACTTGGAGTGTCGATACCCTTCATCAAAGGAATTGCGATATGCAAGATTGCGATGAGATCTGGACCGTCGGATCATTGGAGATCTCGACCGTTGATCAGGCTCGATAAAGTTCATAAGTTTTCGAAATTTAAAGTGCCTTTTTGCGCAGCCTGTGGTCACCACCGGTGATCACATGAGGGGAAGAAGCTAGTGGTGCTAAGATCCATCTCGTAGTATCGGTTATTTCTACTTGGAGTGTCGATACCCTTCATCAAAGGAATCACGATATGCAATATCGCGATGAGATCTGGACCGTCGGATCATTGAAGATCTCAACTATTGATCAGGCTCGATAAAGTTCATAAGTTCATGAAATACGAAGTGCCTTTTGGCGCAGCCTATGGTAACCACTGGTGGTCACGTGAGGGGAAGAAGCTAGTGGTGCTAAGCTCCATCTCAGAGTCTCGACGATCGCGACTTGGAGAGTCAAGATGCCTGATCCCCAGATCCACAAAATGGTTAACTATATTGACATAAAATTTGATGAAGGAATCCCAACAAGAGAGGTGTACAATAATGAGTCTTCTACAGAGGAGACAACTAAAGATGAAGATGAACAGGTCCAAGAATAAAAGAACGAAGACTCTGAATCAGATGAAGACACAGATACTCAGATAGACTCAAATTAGCAAACAACTTCAAATTCCTCCTCTAGAATCACTCAAAAGAATCATCCTGCAAGTCAGATAATTGGTGAAAAAGACAAAGGTGTACAAACCAGGAGAAAGATAATAAAAAACACCGAACAATCAAATATAGCTTTCATATCCATGCTGGAACCCAAGAATTTTAATGAAGCTAGCAAAGATGACCATTGGGTTAAATAAATGAATGATGAACTTGATCAGATTGAGAAAAACAATACGTGGGAGATGGTTCATAGACCTGAAGGTAAAAATATCATTGGTTCCAAATGGATCTTTAAGAATAAGTTGAATGAGAAGGGACAAGTTGTCAGGAACAAAGAAAGATTGGTCTGTAAAGGCTATGCTCAAATAGAACGACTGGATTTTGATGAAACATTTGGGCCCGTAGCAAGATTAGAAGCTATCAGAATATTTCTTGCTTATGCTTTTCATAAAAGGTTTAAAGTCTATCAATTGGATGTCAAGTCAACTTTTCTAAATGGAGATTTAAATGAGGAAGTCTATATGGATATTATGGTCATATCTTTAACCTGGTAGAAAAGAATAGAAATCATGATATGCACTTTCTGTTCTTTGTTACAACATGGTGCACACCCGGACTTGTTCTTTTGTTAAAGATATGATTTAAATCCCATAATATGTGCACCATGTTGTAACAAGAATATGATATGAAGGTGGGTGTGATAATTTTCGACACAATATGGTTGAATTTTGATTTAAACTAATTGATTCATTGCTACATTGGGTTAGATGAAAATTGATCTACAACTTATAATTAAATTCCTCTGTGTTTTCGTTTGGGTAGGTTAATAGAGGGAGGGAGAGATTCTTTTCACAAAAGGAAGAGGTTTCATCTGGTTGCGAGGAAGGAAGGGAGAATTCCACTCAAAGGACTAACTAGCTAGACCCACAGCTTCGTGACGAGGAATTGGTCAGGCACGAAGACCAACGCCATTATCGCCTCCCCAGTTCTAGATCAGACTCGACTAAGAAAGAGGTTTAGATGGTTGCCTCCAATTTGCAGGATTCCCTTGAAAAGTAATTTCATTTCTTATCCCCTTCAGTTGGAATTAAAAAAATATGGTACTTCAACATAAATGTAGAGACAAGAAGCAAGGCATACAAATTTTTTTCAATGAAATATGTTCCATTTACTTTTGGGAAAATAGTAGGAGAAACAAATATTTAAGACAACTTGTGTGTTACCGCATCATCCCCATTTGTTGCAGGACAAGCCTCTAGGGTAGAATGCTCCCCTTGCTTCATGTACACAGTCTTCCACATACACACAAGGAAAACTCATGATCATCACCACTGGAATGAAAATTGCTAACACCATCACAAGGATAATCAAGCTCATTTTCTCGATAGTCATTATTTAGCCTCTAAATTGACATCCCCACTACCCTATTATACTCCTCATCTATACCTTTTTGGCTTACCTAAGCTTGGATAAATGAAAAACAACACTACCATTATCCATTGATGAGGTCATAAGGTAAAGTATAATTAATTCATTTATTTTTGTGGTTTATTGAGCTAGGAGACTAAATGTTTCATGTACTAATGTTTTAATTTTCCATGTATAACCTTTGAAATCTAGATGAGTCCAGTCTTTCTGTACCATCTTAGCCATCTGATACTTATGCACCATATTGCTAATGTTTGAATCCGGTACCAAGCACACCTTCCATTCAGATCCGGTACCGAATCTCACTTGTCACGATCCGGTACCAATGACCACAGACTATCGTGATTCGGTACCAACCACTTGTGCACTGTTTGGATCTGGTACCATTTACCGAATCTCACTTGTCACAATCCAGTACCAATATAGGAAGAAAAATATACCAAGTTTAGCTCCAGATCGTACTAAAGATAATTGTTGGATGTTTGCTGAATCATTAAAGCTCTAGCAAGGTTATGATAAGCTTGTTTGTCTATTGCTTCATCCTCATACACTTCGTTTCATGAGGATGAAGCTTAAAGTATGTAACCGAATATATAAATTTGACAATTGACTGATTTGCTAAAGATTTCACCTCCTTGTGTTTCACGACTAAGATTGTTTAAATAGTCATGGGAAGGATGGTGGAGGTAGTAGAGAGTTAGTATAATCCAGCATGTGAAGCAGTGTTACATATTGTAGAACACATTTTGATTTGAATTTTAATAGAAGGATGTCATTTATTTCCAGGTCTTGATCATTTATGAATGAATGTGAGTTGAGTTGTTAGCATAGTTTAATTCTATGTTTTGAAATTTAAGTAAGAGGAATGTGTGGATTGAAAGAAAGATTACTATAGAAACGACCCACCACCCAACAAAGTTTAGCATCCTTATAGATTAGTTTTAGTAGTTGATTTCAATAGTATAGATGTTAGATTAGCTAAATCTTAATTCTTTCAGATGATAGCAGTATAGTTTAGACTAGGATTTCGATTATTTGATTGTTTGGAGATCTTTACTTACTCTGTTTTGCATATGTTCTATTTCTGTTCTTATGAATTTGATTTTGTTTCATGGACATAAATGTTGGCAACAGTAGTTAGACATATTTGAAGGGGAACTAGTGAAGTTTACAACAACACATTGTGAACCACAACATACTCAGTATATTGATTATTGAACTACCCATGCTATGTCTTGATGATTAATGTGTGATTTCCTTTTCAGAAGTGTGATTGCATAGTTAGTTTTCTAGGTCAAATATCAGATTTGATTTTTCAAAGAACTCCATCTCATATTTGCATGTGCCATAATGGAGTAGATAGCCCCTCTGTGAAAGAAAACCAAAGTGTGTTTTGATTTGCTAGTTTGTTTTGTTTCCAACATGCATAATCTAGAATAGTTCTATACTCATGACATTAGAATCACCTTTCTTACTAGTGTCTTGCAACTCTTTTGATTATGAATCTCGGATTGATAATTAATGACTGCATTATACTAAACATATAAGTAGCACACCATTTTGGCATCGTTGTCGGGGACTTGCAAACGGTAGGACGTGATTTTTAGCTTAGATTGTTTGCATAGTTTTTGAATGATTTTAAAGGCTGCTTGAGGGAAGAGGATAAAATGTTTAAGACGTGAGTGAAGAGCCATGCGGCCACTAGAGTGGGGTTCTCTGAAGCCAGGTTGCCTTCTTAGCTTCTAGATAGAATTAGTATTTCAATTCAGTTAAGAATCAAATTTCTATTTTATGCATAGATATAGAGATAATAAGGGTATATTTGTAATCTCTAAAGATTCAAAAACAACCCCCCCCACTAATCCAACTAACACTAGTGCAGGAAAAATTCCACTAGGAGAAAGTTCAAGGGGAGCCAGGAAGGCTCCAGAAGAAGAACATAAAATGGAAGAATCAACATTGGGGCGGGAAGAACGTGAATCTGCTGAATGTTTAGGAGACACACAAAATCTAGTTTCTGAACCATCTATTAGTGGAATGGCAGAAGAAGAAGGAAATACAACCACTGAAACTGAGACCTTTGGGTTTCCATTCTTGGATATTTCCAGAAACATCATCATGAAGAATATCCCACTATCATTGCTACCCACGTTTAGAGGTATGTCAACTGAAGATCCAAATTTATTTTTATTCGAGTTTGACATATTATGTAGAAGCTATAACTACTCAGACGATGCCCAAAAACTTAAGCTCTTTCCTGCTAAAATGAAAGATTCAACCTTAAGATGGTTCATGAGCTTAGGAGAAAATACAATCCTCTCTTGGGATCAGATGAAAGACACATTTTTACAGAAATACCAAGACTATTGTAAGGATAATGCTAAAAATGACATTTTAAAAATGCAACAAATAGAAGATGAAATCCCTGAAGACTACTTAGAAAGGTTCTTATACAACTACCAAAAATCAAAATTATTCACCACAGACCCAACTATAGTAAGAACCATATTTTTGAAGGGTATTAGAGATGACTGCATAGAAGTTTTAAATTTGTTAAGTTCAGGAGATGTGCACCAAAATCCTTTTGCAGATATTGCAGATTACTATAGAAGATACTTGTTGAAGGAAAATCTCCCTGCAGACAGGTAGATCTCCTCAAAGAGCTAGACTCTTAACTCTAAGACAAAAATTTCTTATGATGGTCACTGACTTCCTTTTAGATCTAGATGGACTAGTGTGTGAGAAGGAAGGAGAAAATAAGTACCTTTTACCAGTGTTTGTCCCTACACGCTCCGAGTTGAGCTCCAATATTTCGCTCCTCGATAAGCCCTGTAGACAAACAAAGTACGAATACTTCCTACTCTATCAAGATTAGTCCCAAATAGGTCTATCTATTAAAGAGACAAATTCATGTGAGATTGAACATGAATTAGAAAGAAACAGGCCAAGAAAATTATATTAATGAGGACAAAACATTGCTTACAACCATAGATGAATTGCAGCAGTTTCATCAAGTCCTCCTTGTCTACCCCTTGCTCAAAAGATCCACGATCCAAATGATGATGGCTTCACCAATTGCTCCCTATGAGATCATAGGTCTCTTGCTTTTGAGAATATATCTGTTCTAGCACCACTTATAAGATCATAAGTTTTGTGTCATTCTCCCTTTTCCAGTCCCCTTTCACCATTTGAAAGCTTGCTTATATAGCCTTGGAGAGGCTCAACAACTTGAGATATCCTTGGGGAAGTTGAGGATTTTCCTCCTTCAGTTGGGGGTCTACCCTAAGATCATGGCTTGATTAAGGATTCGAATCCAACTTCCTTCCAAGAACGAAAGGATACTTCCCCCATTCATCTCAACAACTTAACTACTGCCCAGAATAGGCAGTGCTCCCTCAAAAGGGCCATCAAAGCGCTATAGCGCTCCCCAATAGGCTTAAGGGGGGCACCAACACTCATAACGACACCAGCGCTCCCTCAAAAGGGCCAGAGGAGCTTTATAATGCTCCCATACAGTGTAAGGGGGAGCTCCAGTGCTCCCAGAAGAGGTATAGGGGAGCCCTCCCCTCCAAAAACTCAGTTTTTTAGGTGCTTTAAGATGGAAAAAAGTTCATGAGCCTGCTGACTCATTTCTCCTCTTCCAAATCAAATGTTTGAGGTGTTTTAAGTGTCCTTCTCATGTCATTATAGGCATGACATAGGCATCATGGTAGTATGCTTTCCTTGACACTTGCGACACTTGTAATAAAAATGCGACACTTGCGACCTTTGTAATGACGACACTTGTGACACTATCAAAGTGAGTATTTTTTATGTGTAACAGATTGCCCCCCAAAGTATGAAGTTAGAAGATAGGAACTGATAACGGAAATGCTTTGTAGACTTTCAAGAAAGGGTATAGACGCAAAGAACATGAAAAAATATGCACACAAACATCCAACAAATATTATGACATGTTTCAAACCCAAGGCAAGCATACCTATGCTTGGGTGATCAAGACTTACAAGATATGGCCGCCATAAAATACACTGCGGATCCATAATTGTATTGATAAAAAGGTATAGCCACTGAAAATACATTGTGGATCTATACTCTGATGACATGAAATGATCGTAGCCACGAAGAATACATAGTGGATCTACAAAGTGGATCTATGTAACAGTATATGTGTCATTGTTCAAAAGAAACTCCATCGCAACCTGGGCAAAGTACATATCAAAGTGATCACTCAACCCAGGGTCTTGTTACCGATCTCGATGTAGTATGAATCTAACCATGTGAATAGATGTCCCGATGTCGAACATGGAAGAAACCACTTGATTACCGGTCAATGATGTAAACCGTTAACAAGTTCGAGGGAGATCACCATTAATGTCAATGATTCCCAAGGTACTCTAGTACATTCCAATGAATGTAAATGGATGAGCTGAAGTCGAACATCCATGGAATCATCCGATCAGAGGTCAATGATGTAAACCCACTGTTGAATGTGAGGAGGCCTACCATTGAGGCATGCAGGTCCCAAAGTAATAACTGGTTTCTAAGTCTAGTTCCTGGATAATGTGTTGAAGTCGACAGGAATATGATCATCGAAGGAGGGCCTTGATGTATCCCCCATAAACGACATGAAACAGACACAGAGATGTAATTGGAAGATCAAATGAACATGTACTGACACGGGTATTGAGACAAGATATTTGTGATGGCTAACTCTAGAGGTGGATACTTCCCTTGAACACTGAGGCACAACAACAGAAACATGACATGGACCAAAACTTGATGATGCAGTGGATGTTGTGACTTATGTCGAGTGACCCAGAGGAGTGAAATAAACTCAAAGGATTGGCTCAATGCAGAGGTTCAGCGGATTATAATGCGTGCAAAAACAAAGTGCCATGTTCAAGGAAAACTCTAAGAGTTATTTGGTAGTGTTCTCAAGAAACTACTTGGCTTGCTTCTTTCAATTTTCCCCCCATCCAGATAGACGAGTACCTCTTTTTAATTTAACGAGCTTGAGGAGGGTAACACATGCTAGATAAAAATCCTTCGGTAAGTTCCTCTTCCTTTGTTTAACGAACTAGAAGAAGTAAGGGTTCGATCCCATATGGTTCTATCGATGTTTTTTTTAGCGAGTCCAAAGACAGAAAACTCGAACGTTTTTCATGATTATAGAGTCTAGAAAAACACTCAAAAGAGAACTCTCTCAGTTCCTTTTTCGCAAAGTAGTCCGACGAGACCGAAAAAGAGATAAACTATCGCTCAACAGATGTTTTCTTCAAATACTTTAACGAGCGTAAAGAGAACAATGTCGCTCGGTAATCTTTTCATGTTTAGAGAGTCTAAAAAGAACTTAAAGATGACTCCAGTGTTGTCCTTTTTCGTAATGTTAGTCTCACGAGGCTGAAAAAGAGATAAATTATCACTCGAAAGATGCCCTTTCAAACCTTTTAATGAGTGGGAAAGGAAGCAAGATCACTCGACAATCTTTTCATGTTTAGAGAGTCCGAAAAGAGCTTAAATGAGACTCCAGGGGGTTCCTTTTTCGTGTATCCATACAGGTTCGAAAAAGAGATAAAAGTCTACCCGGATGCATTCTCATGTATTTACGAGCACGAGAAAGAACAAAGACTAAGCTTGGTATGCCCCCATCTTGAAAGATAGTGGCTTAACTCTAGAAAGATCAGCAAAGGCTAGAGACATGCCCTCCAAGCTTCAATTCATTCACCGATTTTGATGTCGTCACCAATTTCTCGACTGGATGAGAAAAAGGAGAAGGGTGGATGAAAAGAAGGTTCAAGAGAAGTGACTGTTTCATTTTTAACGAGCTTGACATAGGAAAAGAACTATGCTCAGGGCCTCTGTTTCATTTTTTAATGAGCTTGCCACAAAGAAGAGAAACTATGCTCGTGGTTTTGTTCAGATTAGGGCTTCCAAGAGGATAATACTTTGGAAGGGTACCATGTCAATGGATAAAATGTGGACATGGCCTCCAGGAGATCTTTTCTTGATGGAAGATAATCACTCGGGAAGGAACACATATCGAGGGTTGCGATAGGAGCAAGGAGATTAGGCTCCAATAATCCTACCGAAAAAATCACCATGTCCACTACTGGATCCAAATCGTCGGAAGTTGAAAGCATGGGAGATGATGAAAAATCAACACCAGGAGGGAAGATAGATGGTATATCTACCCAAATTTCTTCACGAGGGGGAAGAAAAGAGGATCGGTGACAGTAATTATCCCGAGGTAACTTGTCAATGTGAAACATTTTCGGAAGAGATTCATCCGAAGGAAAAGGTGGGGAAATGTAGTCGATCGCAGATGACAAGGAACACAATCATGATTGCATCGAGGAACTGTGAAGTGCCAATAGATGTTGGGAATTTTATGAGGGAGAAGTGGATTGGGTAGAAACGTATGACGTTTCGGCTGGACTAAGTGGCACAATGTCACTTAGTGCATCAAATTCCAAAGGACAAGGTACAATCCAAGGGTCAGATGATTCCAAAGATTGATAAGCCGTGGTCGAAATCATATCGACGTTAGCAATATGATGTGTAGTCGGTGGAAGTGGTGTAGGGAAGGTACCCATGAGGCTAGAATATTTCAGTAAGCCAACACCAACGCTTTCATACGTGATCTTGTGGTCTCCCAAGAAAGGAATATTGTTGGTAGCAAGAGCAGGAGCATTGGTCATGCATAAATCCAACTGATCAATAGTGACAATTTTTCCTTGGTGAAGAAATTGTACACATCGAAAGACCGATGAGGCAATGATAGTCATAGCATAAAACCAACTTCTTCCAAGTAATAAGTTGTAATTGAGGGGAGCATCGACCACCTCGACATCAACAGTAATAGTTTTTCCACCCAATTGGATGGGCAGGGACTGTAAAATCCCATGGGGATGAAAACCTCGCCCATCAAAGGTGCGTAACATCGTTGGGGATTTGTTGAGTGCTGGCGATTTTAAACCTTTCCAACACGCTAAAGACATGACACAAGTTGAGGCTCCCTCATCCAGAATAGTTCGATGGATTTGTTGATTGTGAACAACAACATCAACCTGAAAAGCAAGTTGGTGGGAGAGTCGAGACGCATAATTATCCAGGTTAAACATGATCTGATTGGACGACTCAGGATCAACAACACCAAGAGCGGTCAAGAGCGTTCTATGTTGACTGGGGCAGTGCTATAGAACTTCTAACGCAGACATAACACACGTCGCTTGAGCCAAATATTCAACAATGTTGTAGTTTTGGGAAGCACGTGAACTAGGATTAAAGGTATCTTTGTGGATAGTTCTCTTAGGAGGGAGCAAGATAGAGTCAAACATGGGTTTGTCAATATGAAGTGGTCCAGATGGAGGATTAACCGATGGAAGACTAATGGAGGATGATGATGGATCCGGTAAAGTGTCGGCACTGTTAGTGTCTTTTCCTTTGTCAGGGTTACCCGACGTGTCATAGGTCTTAGAGCGAGTGGTCAAATTAATCCCATTAAACATATAAATATGTGCACTCGACGAGGCCTCATAATTAGGATCGCTAGAAATGCCCCCAGGAGAGGGGGTTTGAGCAACCATGGATTGCTACTGCGGAAAAGGTTGAGTAAGCACAGCGGGTTGTGACTTCCCTTGGAACATTTTGGCCACTTCATTGCGAAGTGGACAATCTCGGGTGTAGTGATCGTCACCACAAATGATACACGGGAATTTTAGTTTCCATTGTGGTTTCTTTTCGGTTGCAGGTGTTTGATTTTTGGGTTGTTCATTATTATTTTTTGATTTATTCTTTGTCTTCTTCTTACCTCTGGATTGTTGTGAAGAGGCAGATTGAACTGCAATCACCTCAGAGATTTGAGTTTGTGGGAAGGTAGAGGAGGGTGTAGTCGATTTGGAAAAAGATTGGGTTTTGACGGAACCGATAACACCATTTGCATGAGATGAGGATGATGGCTTAGAAGGATCGATATTAGCTCGAGCAACATTCAGAAGCAAATAAAAAAAAGTACCATATTGGGAATAAACCAAGTCTAAGTACTGAGCCCGAGCATTGTCTTGTTCCTCTATGAATGCGCCACCCATAGAAACATCGTGAGAGATCAGGGGTAACAGTGATTTAGTAAACCATTCTGCCAAGAGCATGTCAGGAATGACTGCCTTGATCATCCTTCGTCGTCGCCTCCACTCATGAATATGGTCAGAGATATGCACAGAGTTAGTATGATGAAGGGATGTCAAGATTTTAGTACCTGTCTCGTAGTGAATAGGTAGTTGAAAGTGTGTGAGGAAAGACATGGCAAGGGAATTGAAATCATGAAAAGAAGTGCATGGTAGTTCAATATACCACTTTGTTGTTGAACCGGTAAGCACTCACTGGAAAAGATGCAAACGTATAGAATCATCCATGAGGGAGTTCGATGAACACCACAAATGGAAAGTCATCACATGGTTGTTCGGATCTTCGCTAGGGTTTCCGTCAAATTTTGGAATATCAGAAGGAAGCTTTGCTGGAATGGTTGGCCAAACCGATGAATGAGAAATAAGATCATTAGTTAGCTGAGACAAGTCTAGGAGATCCAGAGTTGCAAGGAAAGGTAGTTGTTGGTTAATGTGCAAATGATACTGGTGTGGCATAGGAACACCAGTAGGACCATAGACTAGGTTAGGTGGATATTTTTAACCAGTAGGTCCTCCTACATACGATTGTTGCTGGCCAGGATAAGAAGGATTCGATGGTGCATGAGAAACATGGGAATAAACCGATGGGTTTTGAACATTATAGGCTGGGTGATTTATTTTCCCATGAGGAGGATAAACATTTTGGCCTTGAGAATGGTAAGGAGTAGATCCTGGAGGTGGATACACATGAGGCCCAGGAGGAGGATAAGATTGTGGTCCCGTAGAACTCTAGGTAGTGTTTTGGATGCCGCCTGGATAAGATTTCTCGTAAGATGTTTCAGGAGGGACAAGATTGGATACTCCTCCTAGTGGGTTATTATACAAGTGTCCCCCAACGTGGGGTTGAGTAAAAGTGCCTCCTGAAGATACTCCCTAGGATTGTGAAGGGTTTCTAGCAAACAAGGGTTGCCCCCCTGCCAGCGCTGGATTTACGACCGTGGTGTGACTGGAAAATGGAGGTTGCCCTCCAGGAGGAGTATGAAAAGAGGTTTGTTCCCTGGGAGGGGTAGGCCCACCATGGAAAGGTAGTCCTCCAGGAGGGAAAGGTATTTTAGATGGTGGTTTCCCTCCAGCCGGTTGTGTTTGGCCAACGGGGTTCTGCATTCTCAGGTGAGAAGATGTCCCAGCAGGATCATGTGGAACATGCGGAGTTGTAGAGTAAAGACTTGTAGAAATAGGGGTAGAGATTGAAGTGCTTCGGGGAAGAGTAGAGGTGATGAGTCCAGCATTAGGATGGACTTGTGCTAGCGTGACAGTAGAGTGAATAACCTGATCGACTGGGTGATTCATGGTTTGACCGGATGGTCCTGTTTCACTAGGAGGGTCATGAGGATGAAAGGGTTGTCAAATAGATTCAAAATGTTCATAGAGATCATGTCCTGATAAATTCCTCCATACAGAACGAGCAGGGGTTGGATTGGTTGCTACTGCGGTGCTAGGAAGAACAGGAGTTCTATACTCATCACCAATGAGTGGTTCTGTGGATCCCATATATGTTTCGGTAAAGATCCTCTCTGGTAATCGTGGGACTTCTTCGTCTATGACATTCCCAAGGGAGTCTAAACAAACCAAAAGTGGTTCAAGAGGAGTTACCGACACAGGTGTGGTGGGATTTTCAACCATGCCCAAAGCATCGTCTGGGTTATCTAACGGGGGAACAATAGCACTTCCGGTGTCAGATGGATTTTCTACCTCTCTACGGTAGTTGTCTTCTGGAGGGTTAGAAGGTAAGGGTTGATAGCCTTCCGGAGGCAACCCTTGCATCCTACGTGATTGGCGAAGACCTTTATCATCTACGGGCTCAATTGTGGAGAATAATAGATCACACTTAAAATCTAGGGCCAACTAACAAAAAGAAACAACATGCGCTAAGAAATCTAGGAATCAACCAAGCAGACAAAACTTCTCTCGATGACTGTACTAGTTGGTGATGAAATCCAACGTCGCATGATCAAGTTGAGAAGGGGCTGGGATATGGTGGAACAGTTACAATGGAAACCTGCTTAACGGACTTACGCCTTGGTGCAAGCTTCCATGCAGTAATTGTGGATTTACCCTCCAAGGAGCCCGAGTGAGTTTCACCAATGTCTGCTCTAGGTACAATGAGACTTCCCTTCACTGTCACCTTGTGTAAGACCCTAAAGATTATGGCCGCTAAGGTTACCAATTCCCAGTCAGCCCTTGGGTGGGTACAATCGACAGTCTAGTCCGAACGTACGGACAGGGTATCTAGCCCGAAATCAACTTGAAAGGCTTCCACTCAACATTGTGGGTATACCTTTAAGCGATCCCCATAATACGATCTGACTACTATAATCAGTTAAACCATGGAGGGATAATCTCCGTAGCTTTCCCGAGTGTGACCTCGTGCGTAACCCCTGTGTGAGAGGGCAATCCCAGGTAGACTTATACGACAATTGGATTTGACTCTCCCTAGCTCAGGATGCTAATGTTTGTTTTGGAAACTTTGGAGAGTTATGCTTATAGCCTAATCCAAAATGCTAACCCTAGTCTACTATTGGTGGAAGATCCTAAAAACAAAAATGTTCTAGATAATTTTTAATTAGCGTTCATTTTATAGCTATTCTTTACTCAAAGGGTGTACGAAAGTGAAACTAATGGAATGATGACTCAATGCCCAAAAAGTTGCATGAAATATGATAAGCAGTCGTTTCTTTTCAATGAACACCTATTTAAGGGAAAGAGAAGGAGTCGTTTTCACTTTCAAACACTAATATGAAAAATCCTCTATCAATTGGTTCTCAATCGAATCTAGTGCAACGCTAAAACATTTTCGAAAAATGCCTTCTAATACGCAAATCAAGCACTAAAATGTAAATTTTCCATTTGTATGCGAATGATAACTAATTCGATGCAAAAAACTTCTCCTATCGACTACCTTTTCAGATCAAGGAGATTCAGACAAGTATGATCAGATTTCACACACACAACAGACACCCTCTTGGTATGATTGAAGAAAGAAGTAAACAAAGAACAAAAATAACAATGCAAAAAGCAAACAATTCACACAAAAATGAAGTGTTCAAAGAACAATGAACTTCAAAAAATCAAGTGATAAGAGTCACAGACTTCAGATGTCCTTCACTGGAGTTCCCGCTCAGTCGGATAGGAGAGGAAAAAAACAACGGATCGATTTCAAGCTCTCAACAATAAAAAACTTAAACAGAATGAAGAAGGGCATAAAATATGAACAATAAGGTGTTTACTTCTCAGGAGTAAGTATGCCAAAGGTTAAAGGAAGAATCATTGAATCACAAAGCAGCCCAACAAGTGAGAAAACATGGTTTGGACCTTCAAAAATTGTAATTTTTTAAGAGATTTTGGGCAAAAAGGGGCTGATGCTCTGGTATAAGGTCCACCAGAGCATTATAAAGATATTTGCAACAACTTAAGGGAGCACTGGCGCTCTTCTAACAAGGCAGGGGAGCGCTGGAGTCCTAAAGCTCAGAACAAAGTCCAAAAAACCCAAAATTTCAATAGAATTTTTGCAATCAAGTTGAGTGTGATGGAGTGAAGATTCAATCAACAAATGCAATCAGATATAAATGGGTGAACAAGGTCTAAGAAAAAAAAAGGTAAGCCAAGGCCTATGAGGAAAAACAAAACTAAGAAAGTTTTGATTCCTCCCCAATGGAGTCGCCAGTTTCTATTGAAGGAAAATCTCCCTGCGGACAGGTAGATCTCCTCAAAGAGCTAGACTCTTAACTCTAAGACAAAAAGTGCTTATCATGGTCACTGAATTCCTTTTAGATCTAGGTGGACTAGTGTGTGAGAAGGAAGGATAAAATAAGTACCTTTTACCGGTGTTTGTCCCTACATGCTCCGAGTTGAGCTCCAATCTTTCACTCCTCGATAAGCCCTGTAGACAAACAAAGTACGACTACTTCCTACTCTATCAAGATTAGTCCGAAATAGGTATATCTATTAAAGAGACAAATTCATGTGATATTGAACACGAATTAGAAAGAAACAGGCCAAGCAAATTATATTAATGAGGACAAAACATTGCTTACATCCATAGATGAATTGCAGCAGTTTCGTCAAGTCCTCCTTGTCTACCCCTTGCTCAAAAGATCCACGATCCAAATGATGATGGCTTCACCAATTGATCCCTATGATATCATAGGTCTCTTGCTTCCAAAATATCTCTATTCTAGCACCACTTATAAGATCATAAGTTTGGTGTCATTCTCCCTTTGCCAGTCCCCTTTCACCATTAGAAAGCTTGCTTATATAGCCTTGGAGAGGCTCAACAACTTGATATATCCTTGGGGAAGTTGAGGATTTTCCTCCTTTAGTTGGGGATCTACCCTAAGATCATGGCTTGATTGAGGATTTGAATCCAACTGCCTTCCAAGAATGAAAGGATGCTTCCCCCATTCATCTCAACAACTTAACTATTGCCCAGAATAGGTAGTTCTCCCTCAAAAGGGCCATCAGAGAGCTGTAGTGCTCCCCAGTAGGCTTAAGGGGGGTGCCAACGCTCCTAAATACACCAATTCTCCCTCAAAAGGGCCAGAGGATCTTTATAACGCTCCCAGACAGTGTAAGGGGGAGCACCAACGCTCCCATAAGAGGTATATGGGAGCGCTCCCCTCCAAAAACTCAGTTTTTGAGGTGCTTTCAAATGGCAAAAGGTTCATGAGTCTGCTGACTCATTTCTCCTCTTCCAAATCAAATGTTTGAGGTGTTTTAAGTGTCCTTCTCATGTTGTTATAGGCACGACATAGGCATCATGGCAATATGATTTCCTTGACACTTGCGACACTTGTAAGCAAAATGCGACACTTGTGACCTTTGTAATGACGACACTTGCGACACTATCAAAGTGAGTATTTTTTATGTGTAACGATACTCAAGAGGAAAATCTAAAACAGGCAAAGCACCAAGAGATTCTTTTAGCATAAATACAAGACAAAGCTCAGGAACTGTCACCAGAATTGAGTTAGGAAAATTATTAGAGAACTTTAAAACAAACATCTTGAGCACAATTAGTAACCAGTTAGATACCCTAAAACTGAAAAAGAAACAAGAAGAAAGATTGTTTTAGCAATCTTCTATCCTAGATGCCGAAAGAAGCATGCTGAGAGAGAATGTCCATTAAATTTCATAGAAATATGTAGCCTTTGTACACTAGAGCACCCCACATCTAAGTGTCCAACTTTTCTTGAACTACAAGCCATGTATAGGGGAGGAGGAATCTCACAAGAGAAATCATACCCTTCCAGAAGACCTTGGAGAGCACAAACCCCAATGCATTTTATGACCCTAATGCACTGTATCAACAACAAAAATGGGGTCGTTCCCCAATGACCTATCCATAATGGACACCTCAACAATCTCAAACTCAACCTTGGAAACAAGGTTGGAGGGGGCCTGTCTATGGGAATCCCTCTTACCCTACATATCCATAGTATCCTGTAAACATTTCCCAATTACTACCTAGATTTAACCCACCATAGATGAAAGATTTACTCCTACCTCCTATACAACAACAATTTACAACCCCCTTGAACCCTAACCAGCAGCAGCAAGTACCTATAAATGCCAATCAACAGCCACAAAACCAAGCTGCCCACAACCCTCCAAGACCAACAACAATCCCTGCCCAGCTAGTCCCTAACCCCAATAATCGACCCACCCACCCTGTGTAGAATACAAAAGTTCAAACCTTTCCCACCTATGAAATTCAACTACGATAAGGGAAAACTATAAATCAATCAAATCTTGCAGTAATAATTAAGGAAGAAAATGATAATCATTCTGAGGAAGAAAACACTCAAACCACCCCTACAGAAGAAGAGATTTCCCCTCCTATTCCAATAACTTCTTAGTCTTTATGAGTACCTCAACAAGTTAATATTCCAACCTACCTTGAAAAACTATTAGTGAAGAAACCTAACCCACCCTTGCACAAAGATATAGAGGATGAATTACAAAATGTATGTATAAAAATACCTCTGCTGCAAGCCATTAGGGATATCCCCATATATTCCAAAATCATAAGGGATCTTTGCTATAAGAAACTAGGAAGGAAGAAGAAGGAACCTCCCCTTGTTCAGGTGGTGGGGAAATTATCTGAATTTATTTATGAAATGCCATACAAATATAATGACCCTGGGAACCCAGTAGTCACTGTTGAAATTAATGGTATTTCTTTACCAAACACACTCATTGATTTGGGTGCATTAATTAATGTAATGCCTTTTAACACTATGCAAAAGCTCCAAATCAACCAGTTAATACCAACCCAAACCATGATAGAATTGGAAGATAAGTCAGTCATTAGCCCTGTCAGAAGTCTAGATGATGTCACAGTCACTCTAGCTTCTTGGGAATAGCCAGTGGACTTTTTAGTTATCTATTCTAAATAATAATCCAAACTAGGACACCCTCTAGTTCTTGGTTGTCCTTGGATGGCCATAGCAGATGCCTTTATTAGTTGTCGGTCTAGTGAGATGACTATATCCAATGGCACACATACACAAAAGCTTATCCTCTTTCCTCCTGCCCAACCGACACAGGAGATACCTGTTTGGTTAGAAAAACCTTATGGAGAAGAAGATTACATTAGACCCCTGTTAATACTTGAACAGGTAAAGGGAATGCAAGAAAAATCAGATGAACAAGTCTTAAGTTTATTTTTGGCTGACACAAATTGTATTGAATATCCAAGGTCATTTGCAGAGTTGTCACACATTTTTAGTTCTGAATTTCAACAAATTCGACACCATGATATCACTCAATTATATACTTTATCACTAGCTCCCTTATAGAAGGAAGAAAATACTGAACTTGTTGAGATTAGCCCAGCAAAACCCTTGTATATCAACTATAGTTTCGAACTAGAACAAAAGACACAAGTAATTGAAATGCTCCAAAGACAATTTGATGCCTTTGCATGGGATTATGCAGACATGAAAGGCATTCACCCTGACACATGCACACATCATAGCTACACTAATGACCAAATCATACCAGTTAGACAGCCTCAGTGAAGGATGAATCCAACCCTTAAAGATATTGTAAAAGAGGAATTGCAAAAACTCCTTCAAGCCAGTCTCATATACCCCATTTCAGATAGTCAATGGGTCTCTCCACTTTTCATAGTTCCCAAGAAAACTGGTAAGTGGAGAATATGTGTAGACTTCAGGGAGTTGAACAAAGCCACCTATAGGAATTATTTTCCCTTACCATTTATTGATCAAGTGTTGGATACCTTGTCCAGAAAGAAGGATTTTTTGTTCCAAGATGGGTTTAGTGGTTATAACCAAATAGAAATAGCACTCGAAGACCAGGAGAAGACCACTTGCACTTGCCCATGGGGAACCTATTCTTATAGGGTTATTCTTTTTGGAATTTGCAATGCCCCAACCACTTTTCAAATGGATGTCCTATCCATTTTCTTTGATTTTACCAATGATTGCGTGGAATTCTACATGGTTGACTTTATAGTACATGGAAAAAAATTCCACGAATCTTTGACCAATCTAGAAAAATTCTTGATTAGGTGTAAGGAAACTAATCTTTCCCTAAGTAATGAAAAGTCAAATATGATGCTCATTGAAGGTATTGTTTTGGGACATGACATCTCTGGTTCTGGAATGAGAGTTGATCTGGCAAAGATTCATATTATCACACAAATCAGAATACCTTCCTCACAAAAGGAAGTTCGTAGATTTTTAGGGCATGCTGGCTACTATAGAAGATTCATTCCAAATTTTACAAGACTAGCTACCCCTTTATTCAAGTTATTATCTAAAGAAGCCAAATTTAAGTGGGATGATGAATGCCAAATATCTTTTGAGATTCTAAAACATAAATTGTCAACTACCCCTGTATTAAGAGGACCAAATTGGTCCCTTCCTTTTCATATCTGTATCGATGCCTCAGACATAGCTCTTGGGATAGTTCTTGGACAAAGGGAAAATCAAATGCCTTATGTTATTTACTTTGTCATTAAAAATTTGTCTCCAGCTGAATTTAATTATATGGTCACAGAAAAAGAATTGCTAGTTGTGGTCCATTCTATCAATAAATTTAGACACTATATTATAGGATATCAAGCTTTTGTACACACCGATCATTCAACCATCAAATTCTTAATGAACAAACCTGTAACAAATCCTAGAGTTACAATATGGTTGTTATTATTACAAGAGTTCAATATCAACATTATTGATAGACCTGGTAAGAATAATCTTCTGGCTAATTTCTTATCTAGAATGATTCATCTGGAAGATAACGCACTAGTAGAAGATAAATTTCCTGATGAAAATTTGTTTCCTATTTCTACATTCACTCCTTGGTATGCAGATGTAGCTAACTATCTTGTGATAGGGAAGATGCCTCAAAAATTGTCTCCTAGAGAAAAACATAAAGTAATTGAGCTAAGTGCAAACTACATGTGGCACGATGATTGTCTCTACAAAACAAGACCATATTTGGTAATCAGGATATGTGTAAGGGAAGATGAAATTCATGATATTTTGCAAGCCTGCCATGATGGTCCTTGTGGAGGAAACTAATGCAGGAGCATCTCCAACATTAAGCGAGCCAGCGCGGAAACAATCAGACAGCTGGATAGGCGTCAGTGCAAATTTTGAAAGTTCCTTGAAGTTGATGCGCCATCTTAAATGAAGTCATTTAAGTGGAAGCACACTTGTACAATGTAAATGGACCTTGAGAAATTTTCTCTTGTCCTTAGTAGGTAGAAGGCATTTATAGTAGTTAATGCAGGTAGATAGAATTTAATTCTAGATTAGACCGTTCTAGAGCGCAAGAGGGAAACGAGATATAGAAACCCTCATTGTGTATTGTATCATTAGAAGGAGAAGAGATTATTGAAGAGCAAGAGCATGCAGAGAGCTGTGTAAGAACACCCATGTACATATATTTGGATTAATAGAAGAGTTTGATTCAAATTCATGGTTTCGTGTTTGTTCTCTATGTATAGATGCTGAATGATATGCTCATGAATGTTTGCTTCCTATTATACATTTGCTTTATATGCTGTGTATATGATTTCATGTTTGAGTTTGAAGTCTGAAAGGAATTAAGAATGATTTTCAATTGTTTCTCTATCTGAGCAAGAGTTCCTGCAAGGAGTGCAGTCGAATTGTCCTCAAGGAGTGCATTGACAAAGAACTCAGGTAGTTTAGATTTTGTTCTCTTTCACGCAGAGGTGCAGTTAGGCATAGGAGCCGTGCAAGGAGTGCGCAGGCCAAGTGAAGTCTCACGGTTGCGAACCTAAGTGAAACATTGAAAGACTACTACTGCAGGTGTGCGCAGAGTCAAAGAATTTCAAACACTTGGAAGTGTTTGAGGGTTCCCAAAAAGGGTGCGAGCAAAAGGGTTTTCCAAAATATGCATAGTCATGGAGAAGCTCAGGAAGGATAAGGCCTTCGAAACTATTGAAGGGTAGTGCAGAGGAGTTGTACCGGGATAATCAATAAGGCATCGCAGGTTTTGCATGCGGGTGAACAAGTTTTCACGGAGGAATACTTGGTTCATTTCGCAGAAATCATCAGGAAAGACAGACGGTTGGAATTCTCTAAGGAGAATTCACGAATTTCCGTGAGCCGTCGGATCTCGTGGAGAAGCAAGGGAGTTACTGCGAGTATCCCAAAAGGTTCAAAGCTCAGGAGGGGCAGGACCATAGATCTGAGCCACAAGGGCCGTCAGATTTACACGTGAATACATATATCGGGGTTTCGTGGGTGGAAGTCCCGTAACCATTGCAACGGGAATCGTGAAATCACGAAACGCTAATATCCTGAAAGCTAAGTGGATTTGTGTGGGCCACAGAGGAGTCAGTGAAGTGGATAGGTGGCATGTTGTTTTGGGGTTTCATGGGATGAAGTTCCGAAAACGTTGCATCATGATTCGCGATACCACGAAGTCTGAAATGCCGATGAAGTGAAGCAGCGTTGAAAGTCAAAGTTCATGTGTGCATCGAAGTTTCGTCATATCGGGATTTGGGAGTCGGGGAGCCAAGTTACTCGACATTGCGATCGTCGAAATCGTGATAGAGGAAATACTGAAGGGAGAAGGAGAAGGTCAGCATTGACTATTGTCGGGTTTCAGGGATTCGAGAGACCAACGCTCGACCACTGACTTCGCAAAGTCACGAAGTCCGATCTCCCAAGTGTAAAGAGGGGATCCCATGAGAGTCACTGTGGGTGCAGATTTCCCGATAGGGAAATAGAAGAACAGTTAGAGTTCTTCAGGCGAGTAGTGTAATAAGATCCTGTGAGCACGAGGGCCTTCCGACCTGCGGGTTGAGAGGTTGCGGGCGCGTGCTATCAAAAACTTCGCAGACAAGAGGACCACTTATAAATTTCTGCAATCTGGTTATTATTGGCCTCATATTTTCAAAGATGCTAAAACCTATGTATCCACTTGTGATGAATGCCAACGAATGGGTAAGCCTACTGCATGAGACCAAATGCCACTTCAAGCCCAAGTATTCATTGAGCCTTTTGAGAAATGGGCCTTAGATTTTGTAGGGCCTATTAACCCTGCATCTAAAAAGAAAAAGTACATACTTGTATGTACTGACTATGTGACTAAGTGGGTTGAAGAAAAAGCTTTACCAGCTACAAGTGAACAATCAATGGTAGATTTCCTTTTTAATGACATCTTTACTAGATTTGGTGTACTTCAAGAAATTGTGACTGATCAGGGAACTCAATTTTCCTCTAATCTAGTCAAAGCTATTACAAAATAGTACCAAATTAAACACAGGAAATTTACACCCTACCATCCACAGGAAAATGGACAAGTAGAATCTACCAACAAAGTTATTGAGTCCATTCTTACCAAAACAGTACAACTACACCACAAGGACTAGGCTGACAGAGTACTAGAAGCCTTATGGGCTTATACAATCACTTGGAGGAATACAACAGGACATACACCCTATGAGTTGGTCTATGGGAAGCATGTACTTCTCCCCATAGAATTCCATATCAAAACCTTTGGGACTGCAGTACAAGTTGGCATGAACTTGGATGAAGCTCAGTAACAAAGAATCTTGCAGCTTAATGAGTTGGACGAAATTAGGTAGGAAGCACTTCAAAGAACCACCCTCATTCAAGAGCAGAGAACAAAATGGCATGACAAGTATATAAAAAAGAAAAACTTTCAACAAGGAGATTGGGCCCTGTTGTATGACAACAGATTCAAAAACTTCAAAGGTAAGTTAACTACTTTTTGGATGGGACCTTACGAAATTGACACTGTCTATGACAATGGTTCAATTAGGCTAAAGACAATTGACGAACAACAGACACCACTACTTGTGAATGGTCACCGGTTGAGAATTTATAACAAACCCCTATCAAAAGAGGATTTTTTTACTCATATACTACATAATTCAGATATGCAGGTGATCAGTAAGGAAGGAGACCTTCCTACTAATCCACATTGATTGATTGGTTTATTTTTAAACTTTTGTACATAGGTGTGGATTGTGTTTTGTTAATAAGATGAAGGTAACAAGGGATTCTTACCTCCGTTTGTTTTACTTTCTCATTTTATCTTTGATTTCTATAATTTATTTGATCCTTCAAGAACTTGCTAAACATCAGTTTTGTAGACATCAACAATACTTTGTTCTGCTCTGGTACCTGCAGTCATGTGCTAGTCTGGTACTAGAAGTTTTTCCTTATACGGTACTACCAGGACACATCACCTAATTGACAAGGAATGCTATGCATATTTCAAAATATTGTGTCAATTAATATGAATTATGAAGCCATGCAACAAGCACTTAAGTTGGAACCAAGAATCTGAATGCAGCATCAAATGGCAGCCCTTATGAAGCAACAATTTCTTTTGGTTCTGTTGCTAAAAGGAAGAATTTTTAATTTCTTTCGGTTCTCTTGCTTGACAAAGAAGACATAATCTTTACCTATGATTGTTAAAAGAACCATTCTTAAATCTACTTCAAAATTCTAGAGGTTGCCTTTATCCAGTATTTCAGCATGATTAAAGGGATAAAAATTATATTAGCCTACAAGTAACTATCTCACCCTAACTAGACTTCAATAGTATTCATTGGATTATATTTTCTAAAAGAGTAACATATGAGTATATGAACACTCTTTGTCAAGGGCAAACTAGGAAAACTTTTATGGAAGAGGATGTATCAGTACCCTAAGGTAACTTTAGGTCATTCTCTTATGGACAAACTCAAACAAAATTATACATCTGGATCCAATGTGCAATACAAAAGTTTATTTTTCATTCAGAAAAATCTTTAAAGACATCCAAAGAAGAGAATACACCTTCCAACCCAATACCATCCCAGCCTATAAAAAGGTTTTCAGACGAGCCTCCCCTGTCACCATGCAAAAGCACTCTTTCATAAAATTGAAATAGGTGACTATGGACAAGAAGCCTCTGATGGAAAAAGGGTTTAAGAGACTAACCCGCCGGGATACTGAACAAGTCTACTGGTAGCGAGTACCGGTCTGTGGTATGACTAGGAAAACCCATTAGGGTATTGAACATGCCTATTGGCAATGGGGCATTCTTCCCGGGGAAGGGATGTCTCTCACTAATTATCACAATTACCCCACTAGAGTATTGAACAGGCTTGCTGGAAGTGGGTTCTGGTTGAGAAATGTCTCATCTATACTTGTCTGATTGAAAAATCCACTTTTGTCATCTAAAAGATGAACACTACAAGAAAAGATCATTGTTAACATTTATGAGACACAAATCCAGATTAATAAAAAAAG
This sequence comes from Picea engelmannii, assembly GCA_009831015.1. NCBI lineage: Eukaryota > Viridiplantae > Streptophyta > Pinopsida > Pinales > Pinaceae > Picea > Picea engelmannii. Next base: position 191,045 of record ML808519.1, on the reverse strand, counting down.
ATAATTATTACAAGAAAATGTCCATTTGAGAATTACCCTAAGTCAACCTTACCAGTCTGACATCTAAAGCCTACATTACCTAAGAAGGAAACTTCTTAAGAGTGGAGCCCTAACTAGGGAGTCTAATCTACTTATACAGTGAAATTTATCCATAACATCTAATGATAGTAAATATCTGAAGCAAGTTAGGTTGGATATGTTGTTCTGGCAAAAATATAAAAACCTCCTTGTTTTCACTGCTGAATGCTACCCTTGTTAATAAGTCATCAAAAGAAAGGCAATTTCAACTTTTTTTAGGCATGTGATCATATGCTAGGTGATAAATGTACTTTTGGAATTTGATTTGGTTTCCTTTCTCTTATCATCTTTTCTCCATTATGATATAGAGTGTTGAATCTTCTTGCATAAGGGTATGCAACATCCTTGGCATGGGGGAGGGTCAAAGAGCTCCTTTAGAACTCTTTTTCAAACTCACATATCATCTTCAGAAACCAACATGATCACCCTACAACCCTGCAGAACCAGACATAAAGAATATAAGCACAGAATAAAGAAGTTTCATGAAGTACAGGAAATTCTAGTACCAAGCTTCCAGAAAGCTCCAGCCTAAAAAGATGAACTCTGACAATCTACAAGCTTCAAATACAAAGGCAGTCACATATGCTATGGGTATTGATCATACAATGGTAAAAGAAAAGGTAACATGGTATTATTTATTCTCCTTTTCTTATAAAACTACAATATGTATGAAAATGTATACTAGATCTTATGACCTTACACTACTACATATGGGCAGATTATTCCACGAAAAGTTTCCAGGCTTCCACTAGTTTCATCATTTTTTTAAACATGGCAGGATTTTCGTGGATACTGCCATGAAATTTCATCGCAATATTAACGAAAATATTAATTTAACCTAGTCGGTATTTTCATCGCTATAGCGACGATATTTCGTGGCAATAGCGACACAAAATTTACCTATCTCATTGGTCGATGTTAAAGGCTAGTTGACTATTTTATCTATATATACTTGACTTTAAGAGACTTTGCGACACAATTGCTATAGTTGCAACACTGTTCTTGGATTTTGTTTGAGATGTTTATTTTTTCAGTCACCCATCGGTTGAGCAAATCCAATTCTCGATCTACATAGCTCAGATTTTGAACTTGCAAGGTTAGTATGTTATTTTTTTATTGATGTACTCATTTAACTTGTAATTTTTTTTTCAAATGTCCAAATTGCATTTAGCTTGTTTTTTCCTTGATAATATAATATTTGTGTACCATATTTCATGTCTTTGGTTTTTGGATCTAGTTGGTATATTCTATGGAAAAGGGTATGTGGATTCCATAATATTCTAGGTTTATAGAATCCACATATCTTTTTCCCTTCAATTGTAGCTATAATCTCTCTCTCTTTTCATTGATAAAGATATGGAATTTCTATTGAAACTCAACCCTAATCGGTGAAATGATAGTAATTGATTTCTATATTCCCTTCTTTAGCAGGGACTAATAAGATAAATAAACACTAACCCTAAACTTATGTTAGGTGTAAATGTCATTATTATATAAAGAAAACATTTGTACACATATGACCTTATTATAAAGATGTTATATATGCCGTCATGATGTTGATCCTCTACACATATGATCACCTTATTATAAAGATGTTGACCTTATTATAAATATTTAGGTCACTGTAAATAAACATATCATAATTGAAAGGATTAGCCAAAATATAAAAAATTGACAACTTAATGTTTGGTATGGTGTAGGTAAGACAATTACTTGTCAGGACAAGGATTTGTCACAATGAACGAAAATGAAAAGAAGCTTTCTCAGTTAAGAGCAGCATTAGAGGTGAGGGGCAATGGAAAATGTTATTTCCCTTGCTATGATTGCAGAGGCTTGAAAAATAGAAGAATTTTAATAACAACAGCCCAAAAACACTGTAGGGAGAAGGGGCACGCTGAAGGGGGTTATGAATATCGTCCCTTGGTTAGAGGATTCAATATTTAATGTATTCTCTATAATAATCAGTATGTCATGAATTTTAGTAATATTTCTTATTAGGATTTTTATATTTTCTATACACACTAACTTTTCTATGTTGTTTTTAAATATATAGACGATGCCCCCAAAGTGTCGACCTCTAGAGAGTTATTTTCCAAGTACTAGCAAAAATACTACTTTAAATGGAGATGAACTTCGAGATCAGAATATTGAAGTTGTTGATCAAGTTATTAATGATGATATGGATGGGGATAATGTTAGTGATTCAAATCAGGAAGATGAGATACATAGATTGATCCAAGACACATTTACTCCAATGGATGAGGACAACCAGGATGATAGTCATGATGTTGATCCTCTACTCGAGAAGTCATGTCAACCTCTTTATGAAGGCTCAACAACAAATCTTTTATACGCTATATTGTTGTTGGTGAACCTGAAGGTTTTTAATGGTTTATCAAACACATGTCTCACACAGATACTAAGGTATTTAATTTGTTAATTATTTATGCTTGCATGTCCACAAATACTTAAAACGTTCAATTTTTCCCTATATTGCTATTGTTTTCTAATTTGTAAATTAGTATATTGGATGATATATTGATGATCAATATTGTTTACATTGACTTATTGTTTAGAATTTTGTAGATTGTTAGGTGATGTTCTATTACCGAAGTCAAATATTTTGCCACGCACATATC
>ML808519.1:174884-187456 GCA_009831015.1 Picea engelmannii | reverse complement strand
AATTATTTATGTATGACCTATTATATAAATCTTTGGTTTATTTCATTAGTATTAATTTCATTTTGTCCCATTAATTAGTGTTAATTTCAATTTGTTGATGTTTCATGAATGTTGTTAAGGCATGAATGGGCTTCCACGAGGAAGGAAAAGTTACCCGATCCAGTAGATTTCCATACTACGAGCACCTACAAATAGTTCATTTGTTTAATACAATGGATATCGGGAAGAACATAACAGAATTTTTATGGCAAATATTAGATGGAAGGACTGACAAGGAGCGAATTGGAAAGATTTGTTGTGACATCCGAGAAGCTAATCACGCCTTGCAAAGTGTTATTATTAATTCTAATGGCGATGGTCGTGAACAAAATACTAGTCTTCCTTGGTTATTGATGGAGCAACAAAGCAATATTGTAAAGGAGGTTATTCGAAAAATTAGGTTTCTGATGGGGTTTTCGTCGAACATACAAAATATCTTAACTAAAAAAGGTGATTTTTGCGGGGTTAAAACACATGATTGGCATACATTCATTAAGGTAATTAGTAGGTTATAATATATTTTCTTATTGGTACGCATTTTTTGGAAACAAATAATAATTATTTTCTTTTTGTTACAGTATGTTCTACCTTTATCTCTCCCAGACGACTTTGACAACAACATAAAAAAAAATTATTTATGTACTTGGCAAATACATGAGGTAAGTATTGTTTTATAAGGAAAATGTACTTCTTATTTATGAAAAACAATATATGCCTTGATATTTTTTTATTGCATTGACATTTGTAGGTGGCTATCATCAAAAGAAATCCATAAAGAAGATATAAGGTATTGGAAGAGATAAATTCCCCGACTAACGTGTCAAATGTAACAATATCTACCTATAGCATTTTTCAATGCACAAGAACATTACCTCATACATCAAGTTGAGGATATTGAATTATGTGGACTAGTACACACAAGGTCGATGTGGATGGTGGAGAGGCAGTTGAAGTCACTAAAGGCTTTTGTTAGACAAAGAGAACGTCCGAAGGGTTCTATGGTTGAGGGATATATGGTATATAAATGCATGGTGTATATTAGTCAATATCTACCTAAATTAGCAGAAAATATGAATGTGCCTCGCATTTGGCATCTCGACTCCATCAACAAATTTGAAGGGGATGTCCTATTGGGGAAAGGTAAAATGAGGACTGTGAAAGGTAATTATTAGATGTTGATGTAGGTTTAATATATTACACATCTATTAAGTTATTCATTTATTAACAATAACTAATTAATGATATTAAATTGTTATGCTATCATATAGTTGATCGAGAGTGGGTGACGTAGATGCACCCTCTTCCTTAGCAAAGGTCTCTGTGTTGACCTCCCAGTCTTAAGGATCGTTCTAATTTTACTCTTGAGACGGAGTGGATCCTTTGATTCTCCACTGGAATCTCTATAAAAATTGACCCACAGGTCTTTTCTGCTCCTCGCAGACTCTAGGCCCCGATCGTTGTTCTCTTCACGACAGGACAATGGAATTTCGGGGTTCAGGGTTTTGAAATCTCGATGTCACAACTCTTTGCCTTTTGTTTCCCGATTTATCGATCTCCAATATCCCATGATGCTTCACTTCCGCTAGTCCCCTGGGTTAGACTTTTGGGTCCATATGACCTCCCTTTGTATGACCACAGTCTTATCTCTTTTCAGGGTTTCGGATTTCAAATGCCGAAATGCATGGACACTTTGTCCTCGGAATCCCCAATATACTAATATGACATCAGCTAGCCCTACAACGGAACTTTCCACCTTATCGGGATTCCGGACTTCGCATTTCTGAAATGCGCAAACGCTTTGTCCTCAGGATTACCGATTTTTCGAATCCCGTAATGCCGATAGATGGCCTTATTTTCGGGAAATTTCTCGAATGCTTGGATCTCCACCACACGTCCTCCTATGATGGACAGTCCTGATTGCTTCTCATGATTTCAGAGTTTTTAATGCTGAAATGCTCCGATTTCTTGGCCTCGAAACTCCCGAAATGCCGATGGAATCCTCTATTTCCACCATGTGTCCAAACCGATGAATGACCCTTGATCATGCATGATTTCACGAAGTGAAATGTCGATGTCCTCCTATCCTCTTGAATCCTGAAAATCTGACATGCAAAATGCCGACGAGATGTTGTTTAACGCCACCTCTCTCAACTAAGGGACGGTCCAGATTCAGTCTCAGGATTTTGCGACTTGCGATTCCCCGATGTTTTAGTTCCCTGTCAACTTAAAACCCCGGTAGACGAAATACCGATGGGTGCTTGATCTCCACCACGTGTCCCTTCAATATGAATGGTCTAGATCAAAATCGAGGTTTTCACTGTGGATTTACCCGATCCCTTGTCCACGGGACTTCCGATATCCCGATCTCCAACACCTCGATATCCCAATGCCTTTCAGGACCTTCACTCTATCTGTGAGAGTTTAACCCTCGTGCAACTCTAGGTAGATCCTACGGCTGACGGGTAATTGGGTGAGGATCCAACGACTCATGAACCCCTGAGCTTGAAACTTTGGAAATGACCGTGACCTCCTTGCTTCCCTATCAGATCAAATGGTTGACGGGTATTCGCTAATTCTCTACAGAGAATTCTGACCGTCTGTTTCTTTCCCCTGATGATTTTCTGTGAAGTGAACCAAGGATTCTTCCCCGGACTTGTCCACTTGTGCCACAAACTTCTGAGGCCTTCTAATCGCTCAAATGCACCCACTTCTTGTACCGCCTTCAATAGTTTCAAAGGCTTTATCCTTCCTGAGATTTCTTACGACTTCGAGCCTTAAAGAAGACCCTTGCAGAAACCTCCAAACACTTGAAGTGTTGAATGCTCTTTGACCTTGCGCATGCCTTGCAGCAATATTCTATCAACAATTCATCGGGTTTCAAACCTTGAAACTATCTTCAACCCGCGCACACTTTGCACGACTCTTGTGCCCAAATGCACCCCCGAGGAATGAGAACAAAAGCTATCTCTCCTGAGCTTTCAGAGACAAACCTATGAACACTTTGTCGACGCACTCCTTGCAAACAAATTCAACTGCACTCCTTGTAGGAACTCTTGCTCAGACAGAGAAACAATTGAAACTCATTTCTCCTACTCTCTCTCTCTCTCTCTCAGATTTCAAACATTTAACAAGAAATCATTCATACATAGCATAAAATCAATTGCATGACAGAAAGAGTAAAACTATTCATGAGCATAACATTCAAAAATGCATACACAGAGAATACATGAACACCATGAGTCTGAATCACAACTTTCTTGTATAAATTCAGAACTTCTGTACATGGAGTCTGCTACATAGCTCTCTGCTTCTCCTCTATTCTCTTGCTTTGTCTTGTCTGTTACAATGATACAAGTGAGGGTGTCTATATCCTGTTTCCCTCGTTCCTTCTAAAATTGTCTAATCTAGGAATTCAATTCTACCTACTTGCATTAACTATCATAAAAGCTTCTAGCTAATTCAGATGAGAGAGGGACGCTCAAGGTCTGTTTACAATATTACAAGTACGCCTCCCTCTTTAATTATTACATTTATGTTTGGCACATCGAATTTTCAAAATGATTCAAATAACTTTATCATATGTCAAAATGTGTTGTTGCCTACCCCACGCTCGCTTGACACTAGAGATGCTCCTACATCATACTCCCTCACTTGAAAATTTTCATGGGATCCTGTCCATGAGCTCTCGCACGGTCTGTCCATGCTTCTGAATTTCTGCTTCATTCTCCCAGCTGGCATCTTCAACTGGATGGCCCTTCCACTTGACCAAATACTCGAAATATTGCTTTCTCCTAGTCTTTCTACTCAGTCTTTTGTCCAGTATGTACTCCATATGTGACTTTTCCACAACTGGCATCTTCTTTCGCCACTGCACCTCTGGCTACTCATTTCCTGTCTCTGCTTCCTCAGGTTTATATGGGTACAAATTTGAGATATTGAATATCGAATAAATTCTGATCCCATCGGGTAATTCAATCTCGTAAGCATCTGTCCCAATTTTCTTCAAGACCTTGCATGGTCCAATTTTCTTCATCTTCAGTTTATTATATGTTCCCCTTGGGAACCTTTCCTTTCTCAGATGTGCCAGAATCAAGTCACCAATTTCAAATTGAAGTTGTCTTCTGTGATGATCTACCCTGCGTTTATACTCCTGGCTTGAATTCTGCAATCACTCCTTCACCTGGCTGTGAAGTTCCTTCATCGCCTCTCTGAAATATTCTGCACTAGCGCTCCTAGTTCCATTTAGTTCTGTATCCCTCAACTCAGAAATCCCTCTCGGCTCTATGCCATAAAAAATATGAAATGGACTCTTCCATGTGCTTCTATTAACTGAGTCATTATATGCAAACTCTGCCTATGGTAATATGTTGTCCCACTGGCTGTGGTGTTCTGTCACCGAGCTCCTGAGCAAGTCTCCCTGACTTTTGTTCACTGCTTTAGTTTGTCCATCTGTCTGAGGATGATAAGTTGAACTGAATGATAAGTTAGTTCCAAGATTCTTCCACAACGTCCTCCAAAAGTGTCCTACGAACTTTGTATCTCTATCCAAAACTATGCTCCTTGGTAATCCATGAAGTCAAATGACTTCTTTGAAAAACAGGTTCTCAATGTGAGTTGTGTCATTGGTTTTCTGACATGAAATGAAATGTGCAATCTTAGAAAATCTATCCACCACCACAAAGATTGATTCAAATCCTCTTTGTGTTCTTGGAAACCCCAATATAAAATCCATGCTGATTGCATCCCACGGCCTCTCAGGTATGGGCAATGGTTGATAAAATCCAACATTTTGCCTTCTTCCTTTCGAATGTTGACAAATTATGCATTTGTCCACAAATATTTTAACTTCTGCTCACATTCCTAGCCAAAAGTATGACTCATTCATTTTTGCGAATGTCTTGTCATGACCGAAGTGTCTAGCCAATCCTCCACTGTGTTTCTCCTTCAACAAATTCTCCCTCATGGAGCATTTTGGAATACAAAGTTGATTTCCCTTAAACAACAATCCTTCCTGGATCATGTATTCTGCCCATTTTCTTTTATCTCTGAGAATTAGATTCTCAACTGCTTCATACGCCTCCTTAAAATCTAGATCACCTGCGTACATGTCCCTGAGATCATCAAAACCCAATGTTTTGACCTTGAACTCCTGCAACAACAAACACTTCCTGCTCAAAGCATCAACAACTTTGTTAGCAGTACCAGAAATATGTTTAATCACAAAAGTGAAATTTTGCATATATTCAACCCATTTTACATGTCTCTGATTCAACTTCTCCTATTGGGTCACAAACTGCAGTGCATGATTGTCACTGTATAGGACAAACTCCTTCGGAACCAAATAGTGTCTCCACTTCTTCAATGCCTAAATGATAGCATAAAATTCCTTGTCATATGTGGAGTACTTCACCTTCGCTTCATTCAACTTCTCGCTGAAATACGCTATCGGCTTGTCTTCTTGACTTAAGACTACCCCTATTGCAAATCCACTTGCATCACATTTCACTTGAAAGGTATTTCAGAAATCTGGCAACACCAAAATTGGTTGTTCCTTGATTCTCCTCTTCAACAGATTAAAACTCCTTTCAGCCTCTTCTATCCAGTGAAAAGACTTATGTCTTTTCTTCACTATATCCATCATTGCTGCACTAATTCCACTGAAATTACTGATGAACTTTCGATAGAAACTAGCTAATCCGTGAAAACTCCTCACCTCAAATATGTTCTTCGGTGATGTCCAATTCTTAATCACTTCCACCTTATCTGGATCCATTCTCAACTTGTCTGCAGATATAACGAATCCCAAATAAATGAGCTCTGTCTTCATGAATGAGGATTTCTTCATGTTTATCAGTAGCTTTTCCTGTTGTATCCTCTTCATTACTGTAGCCAAATGTTTCAAGTGTTAAGTCTCTGTTTTGCTGAAAATCAATATATCATCAAGATATACGATAAAAAAATTTCCGATGAAATATTTCAGGACTTCATTCATCAATATCATAAAACTACTTGGCGCGTTTGTTAAGACAAATAGAATAACAAGCCATTCATACAACCCTTCCTTAGTTTTGAAGGCTGTTTTCCATTCATCACCCTCTCTCATGTGAATCTGGTGATAACCACTTTTCAAATCAATATTCGAAAAAAATTGTGCTCCACTTAAGCAATCCATTAGGTCATCCATCCTTGGAAATGGAAACCTGTACCTGATTGTTATCTTATTAATCTCCCTTGAATCAATACACATCCTCCAGCCTCCATCTTTCTTTGGACTGAGTATTGTTGGAACAACACATGGAATCAAGCTTTCTCTAACCAACCCTTTATCCAAAAACTCTTGGACTTGTCTTTTGACCTCTTCATTCTCCTGTGGTGTTAATCTGTAAACTGCTTTGTTCAGTAAACTGGCTTTAGGTATGAGATCAATATGATGACTCACACTCCTGATTGGTGGTAACGAATGAGGTAGTTCGTCCACTACTATGTCAGCGAACTGTCCCAACAGTTCCTGAACCTCTTCTGGTAGATCATCTATCCTTGTGCTGGTTAAAACAATCGTCGGCTTCCTGACCACAATGAATTGTGGTTCCTCCTTCTTCTTGAACTCATTAAGGAGTTCCTTCCCACTCATGAGAAGTACAGTGTTACTTACTTCCGGTTTCACCTCCTTATCTTTGATTGGAAGTAACATGTGAGTCCTCCCATTCTTTTCTAAGGTATATGTTTTCATCCTCCTATCATGAATCACATTTCTATCATATTTCCATGGTCTACCCAGCAATAGATGACAAACATCCATGGGAATAACATCATAGAGTATCTTATCATTATATCCTCCTATCTTAAATTCAACTAAACATTGTTTAGTGACATTTACCTGATGTCCTTTTTGTAGCCATGAAATTCTATATGGACTTGGATGTTCAATCGTCTCCAGCTCTAGCTTTTCTACCATCTCTGTTGAAACGAGATTATTTGTGCTACCACTGTCCACAATGACCTTGCATACCCTGTCCTTGGTTTTGCAAGCAGTCTGAAAAAGTCTATTTCTTTGGACTAAACTCTCCACTTCCTTCTTTGGTGTCAAAAGAACCTTTCACATCATGAGCGATCTTCCACCTTCGACATCTTCTGCCTCAACATTCCGCCACTAAGCTTCAGCGATGTGAGTTTCTCCACTCTCTTTTTTCTTGTCTAGACATTCATAAGATTTGTGTCCATTCTTTCCACACGTGATGCATTTTATTACTCCACCTCTTCCTCTTCCTCTACCTCTAGTACGAGGAAAGATATTATTATCATCATAATCTCCTCTTTGTTTAGTATGCTTCCCTCTTGGTTCAACATATTTCCCTCGCTGTGAGGTTCCTCCTCTCTCAGTTCGAGTCTGAGATTTCTTCCAGTCTTCCCTGGGCTTCTAGTTTTTATCCTAGGCAACTGATTTGCCTCTGGGCTGACTTCTGCCTCACCCTCTTTGACCTTATTTTTGGCTCAGCTTCTCTTCATATTTTAGAGCCAATTGATAAGCATCTTCCACCGTTCGGATGGTCAACATACTTATCTCATCCTGAATGTCATATCTCAAGCCATTTAAGTATCTGGCAACCTTTTCATCATCGCTTTCTTGATGACCTGCCCTGATGTTCAGCCTGTAGAATTCTTCAGTATATTCCTTCACTGTCATAAGCTTCTATCTCAAATTTTTCATTCTTCGAAATAGAGTAATCTGGTAATCTCTGGAAATGAATTTTGCCTTCATCTTCGCAATCATCCTATCCCAACTCTTGATTTTTTGCTTGCCTTTGCAACATCTGTCAGCTTGTAGTTCATCCCACCACAATGATGCATGTCCCTTCAATCTTGTGACAACATTTTTGACCTTCTTGTCCTCTTCGACATCTTCATAGTCAAAATATGTGTCCAGAGCTCTAATCCAATCTAGAAGCTCTTCAACATCCAGGTTTCCTTCATAAACTGGAATGTCCATTTTCTCTCTTGCACCCATTCTTGCAATAGCTCTAATCAAACGTTCGTTTGCTTCATCTTCGGCTGCAACTTCCTCTTCTTCATGTCCAGTATCATCTTCATTTTCGGAATCACCGATATCTCCTACATCAACTTTGTGCCTTTGTCTTATCTCCATGTCCACAAGTCTGGCGCGTATGTTATGAAGATCTCTTTCTACTTCTGGATTCTGCACCTACCTGCCCCTTCCTTTGGACATTTCCCTTTCCTCTTCTGGATCGGGTGATTGTCTGTCCCTTCTTCTTGGCATCATGGTGAATTTTCCTTTTCCTTGCCACAGAAAGCAAAGAATCCTTTCTGTTCTCTGATACAAAACCTGACGTAGACGCACCCTCTACCTCAGCAAAGGCCTCTGCGCTAACCTCCCGGTCTTAAGGATTGTTCTAATTTTACTCTCAAGCTGGAGTGGCTCCTTCGATTCTCCACTGGAATCTCTATAAAAATTGACCCACAAGTCTTTTCTTCTCCTCGCAGCCTCTAGGCCCCGATCGTTGTTCTCTTCATGACAGGACAATGGAAATTCGGGGTTTGGGGTTTTGAAATCCCGATGTCACAACTCTTTGCCTTTTGTTTCCCGATTTACCGATCTTTGATATCCCATGATGCTTCACTTCTGCTAGTCCCCTGGGCTAGAATTTTGGGTCCATACGACCTGCCTTCGTATGACCACAATCTTATCTCTTTTCGGGGTTTCAGCTTTCAAATGCCGAAATACATGGACACTTTGTCCTCGGAATCCCCGATATCCCGATATGACATCAGTTGGCCCTACATCGAAACTTTCCACCTTATCGGGATTTCAAACTTCACATTTCTGAAATGCGTGAACGCTTTGTCCTCAGGATTCCCGATTTTTTGAATCCCGTAATGCCGATAGATGGCCTTCTTTTCAGGAAATTTCCCGAATGCTTGGATCTCTGCCACGCGCCCTCCTATGATGGATGGTCCTGATCGCTTCTCGCGATTTCAGAGTTTTCGATGCTGAAATGCTCCGATTTCTTGGCCTTGGAACTCCCGAAATGTCGATGGACTCCCCTATTTCCACCATGTGTCCAAACCAAAGAATGGTCCTCGATCATTCGCGATTTCATGAAGTCAAATGCCGATGTCCTCCTGTACTCCTGAATCCTAAAAATCCAACATGAAAAATGCCAACGAGATCTTGTTTAACGCCACTTGTCTCAACTAAGGGATGATCCAGATTCAGTCTCGGGATTTCACGACTTGCGATTCCCCGATGTTTTAGTTCCCTGTCAACTTAAAACCCCGATAGCTAAAATACCGATGGGTGCTTGATCTCCACCACGTGTCCCTTCAAGATGAATGGTCTAGATCAAAATCGGGGTTTTCATTGTGGATTTACCCGATCCCTTGTCCACGACACTTCTGATATCCCGATCTCCAACACATCAATATCCCGACCCCTTTCAGGACCTTCACTCTATCTGCGAGAGTTTAACCCTCATGCAACTCCAAACAGATCCTATGGCTGACGGGTAATTGGGTGAGGATCCAATGGCTCAAGATTCCCTGAGATTCCCTGAGCTTGAAACTATGGAAACGACCGTGACCTCCTTTCTTCCCTATCAGATCGGATGGCTGATGGGTATTTTCTAATTCTCTACAGAGAATTTTGACCATCTGTTTCTTTCCCCTGATGATTTTCTGTGAAGTGAACCAAGGATTCTTCCCCGGACTTGTCCACTTGCGCCACAAACTTCCGATTCCTTCTAATCTCTCAAATGCACCCACTTCTTGTACTACCTTCAATAGTTTCAAAGTCTTCATCCTTCCTAAGCTTTATTACAACTTCGAGCCTTAAAGAAGACCCTTGCATGCACTCCTTGCGGCAACCTCCAAACACTTGAAGTGTTGAATGCTCTTCTACCTTGTGCATGCCTTGCAGCAATAGTATGTCAACAACTCCTTGGGTTTCAAACCTTGAAACTATCTTCAACCCGTGCACACTTTGCATGACTCTTGTGCCCAAATGCACCCCAGAGGAATGAGAACAAAAGCTATCTCTCCTGAGCTTTCAGAGACAAACCTCTGAACACTTTGTCGACGTACTCCTTGCGGAAAAATTCAACTGCACTCCTTGTAGGAACTCTTGCTCATATGGAGAAATAATTGAAACTCATTTCTCCTACTCTCTCTCTGTCTCAGATTTCAGACATTTAACAAGAAATCATTCATACATAGCATAAAAGAAATTGCATGAAAAAAAGAGTAAAACCATTCATGAGCATAACATTCAAAAATGCATACACAGAGAATACATGAACACCATGAGTCTGAATCACAACTTTCTTGTATAAATTCAAAACTTCTGTACATGGAGTCTGCTACACAGCTCTCTGCTTCTCCTCTATGCTCTTGCTCTGTCTTGTCTGTTACAATGATACAAGTGAGGGTGTTTATATCCCGTTTCCCTCGTTCCTTCTAAAACTGTCTAATCTAGGAATTCAATTCTACCTACATGCATTAACTATCATAAACACTTCTATCTACTTCAGAAGAGAGCGGGAGGCTCAAGGTCTATTGACAATATTACAAGTACGCCTCCCTCTTTAATTATTACATTTATGTTTAGCACATCAAATTTTCAAAATGATTCAAATAACTTTATCATATGTCAAAATGCGTTGTCACCTGCCCCACGCTCGTTTGATGCTGGCGATGCTCTTGCATCAGTGGGATGCTTTACATTTATACATTGCAAACAACCTTGATTGGATTGAGCATTGGATAGAATATACTGAAGAATACTTCGGTAGGTTATCATGGGAAGGGTTGAGTAAGATGATTAAAACAACACATTGTCATCGAGATAAATTTCCTAATCTTACATCAAGGGAAGTTGATTTAGCCTTTGGTTTAAAAGATAAATAGGCAAGTTAAATTTGTTACCCACATTTTCCTAGTTTTTTCCCAATTTTTCAATGTATTTGGTTTGTTTAATTATTGAAATATTAATTTAGTAAGTTCTATATGAGGATTATTAATTCGCAATTTATTTTTTACTTGTTGTCCATGTTGCCGTTGAAACATCACAAGGCTATGTGGTGTAATGGTTGTAAATTTTGTATCAAAATGTTGGATGATAAGATGAAAACCTCAGATTATGGGATAACTACAGTGTTTAAGGTCACCAACATTTCCTCTAGAAGTGACAGAAATCCGGAAGAAACTAAGAATAGGTACTATGGCCATTTGGAGGATATAATTGAGTGTGATTTTAATTCCTTTAAAATAGTTTTGTTTGAGGTTAAATGGTACAGTCTACGGATGCATGAACGTGATCCTGAAAGAACTATTATTGAGCATGATAATGGATTTACCATGGTTAATACAAGGGCATTTGAACTGGGTACAAAGACTTATGTTCTTCCAAGTCAATGTGAGCAAGTATTTTACTCAGAGGTACCTGGTAAAGCAGGTTGGTCATACATTGTTAGATATGATCCAAGAGGAAGACTAGTAAAGTACAATCATGTAGCCAAGGATGAAGATAATTACGAGGAAGAAGATCGTGATTATGCAGATCAGGAGCAGGTGGCTTATGTAGTCGATGTGTCAGACGAAGAAGTTGAAGAATTTGATCATCCAAATGTAGGAGATGACGATCTCATTGACGATATTGATAACTATAGTAGCCGAAATGACGTTGATGATGATGTTGATAGAAATGAGCCTTTCACCAATATCGATTCTGAACCAGATCTTGATACAGATGTTAAGTTGGATGAAGAAGAACATGACTGATATTTAATTGTTGGAAAGAAGAGGTATGTGTTTATATCTTTTATATGATCTTTATATGTTTTTATTTTTTGAAGGAGATGAACTTATCTATTATTTCCTTTCTATTCTCGAGGACATGGTTCTAAGTGGAGGCCATTTATTGGTGTGAGCTACACATGAAACAACTTATGGATCCTAATTTTAATGTACCATTTTATTGGTAGGCCCTCAAGAGCCAGTCATGCCAAAGGATCTGATCAATAGGTCATTTTTGTCATGCTTGACTCCATGCCCAATGGTATATCTCTGATCTAAAGTTAGTTCATTTCCCTTTTCCTTTCTCATTTAGTCTCGTTGATCCATCAAATCAACCCATAATCTAATTTCCATCTACAAAAAACTATTGCAATAACTAAGATGTGCTAGGCTTGACCCTATAGTAGTCTAGGGGCAGATTCTAACACTAATAGGATTACTCATTCCCTTTTTGTATGGGATCCCCCCTTCAAATTTTCCCCATTTTAGAGGAGAAATCCTAGGATATACTTGTATTAAAAGTTGTGGGATTAAGGATTCCATAGGGGCATTTATTTTTAAAACCTCCAAAATGTAAATGTAGTTTATTACTATTTTATATTCATAAACAAATTCTATGAAAATGTATCCCCCATGAGAATATCCATGAGGATATATTACAAGGTTTTTGGATACCTACGCCTACCCTTTTTGGCAAGGGACATCCTTTATTTTTTAGAAGATGTGTA
>ML808519.1:138504-154377 GCA_009831015.1 Picea engelmannii | reverse complement strand
TGTACATTTCTTTCATTAATAGAAATCATGTATTACTGTATATCTGTGTTTATGGTTGCATCTCTGATATATTTCTGTCATATTATTGAATGTCTGCGATATCTCTGTGCATTTCTTTATTATATCTCCAATCTCATTTCGTGCCGAAAATAATCCGGATCAAAGATGGAACTGGAGATGATTGAACATCCGAGTCCATATAGAGTTTCATGGCTACAAAAAGGACATCAGGTAAATGTCACTAAACAATGTTTAGTTGAATTTAAAATAGGAGGGTATAAATATGAAATACTCTGTGATGTTATTCCCAGGGATGTTTGTCATCTATTGCTGGGTAGACCATGGCAATACAACAGAAATGTGATTCATGATGGGAGGAAGAACACATACACCCTAGAGAAGAATGGGAGAACTCACATGTTTCTTCCAATCAAAGATAAGGAGGTGAAACCTTAAGTAAGAAACATTGTACTTCTCATGAGTGGGAAGGAACTTCTTACAGAGGTTAAGAAGAAGGAGGAACCACAATTAATAGTGGTAAGGAAGCCTAAAATTGTTTTAACCAATACAAGGGTAGATAATTTACCAGAAGAGGTTCAAAAACTGTTGGAAGAGTTTGTTGACATAGTAGTGGATGAACTACCTCGTTTATTGCCACCAATCAGAAGTGTGAGTCATCATATTGATCTCATACCTGGAGCTAGTTTACCAAACAAAGCTACATACAGATTGATGCCACAGGAGAATGAAGAGGTCAAAAGACAGGTCCAGGATTTAATGGACAAAGGGTTGGTTAGAGAAAGCTTGAGTCCATGTGTTGTTCTGACAGTGCTTAGTCCGAAGAAAGACGGAGGCTGGAGGATGTGTACTGACTCGAGGGCAGTCAACAAGATAAGAATCAGGTAGATATTTCCATTGCCAAGGATGGATGATTTGATGGATTGCTTGAGTGGAGCCAAATTTTTTTCGAAGATTGATTTGAAAAGTGGATATCACCAGATTCGTATGAGAGAAGGTGATGAATTGAAGACAGCCTTCAAGACTAACAAAGGGTTGTGTGAATGGCTTGTTATGCCATTTGGATTAACGAATGTGCCAAGTACCTTCATGAGGTTGATGAATGAAGTCCTGAAGGACTTCATCGAAAAGATTTTCATTGTGTATCTTGATGACATACTGATTTTTAGTAAAATAGGGGAAAATCATCTGAAACATTTGGCTACAGTAATGCAGAGGCTACAGCAAGAGAATCTACTGATAAACATGAAGAAATCCTCATTCATGAAGACATAGCTCATTTATTTGGGGTTTGTTATTTCTGCAGACAAGTTGAGGATGGATCCAGATAAGGTGGAGGTAATTAAGAACTGGCCATCACCGAAGAGTATATTTGAGGTGAGAAGTTTTCATGGATTGGATAGTTTCTACCAGAAGTTCATTAGGAATTTCAGTGGAATTAGTGCACCGATGATGGACACAGTGAAGAAGAGACACAAGTCTTTTCACTGGACAGAAGAGGCTGAGAAAAGATTCAATTTGTTGAAAAGGAAAATCACGAAACAACCAATTTTGGTGTTGTCGGATTTTAAAAAGACATTTCAAGTAAAATGTTATGCCAATGGATTTGCAATAGGGGAAATCTTGAGTCAAGAAGATAGGCCGATAACATACTTCAACGAGAAGTTGAATGAAGCAAAAGTGAAGTACTCCACATATGACAAGGAGTTCTATGCTATTGTCCAGACATTGAAGAAGTGTAGACATTACTTAATCCCGAAGGAGTTTGTTTTATACAGTGACAATCATGCTTTGCAATTTGTGACTCAACAGGAGAAGTTAAATCAAAGACATGTTAAATGGGTTGAATACATGCATAACTTTACTTTTGTAACCAAGCATATTTCTGGAACTGCTAACAAAGTTGTTGATGCTTTGAGCAGGAAATGTTTGCTGTTGCAGGAGTTCAGAGTCAAAACACTGGGTTTTGATGATCTTAGGGACATGCACAAAGATAATCCAGATTTTAAAGAGGCCTATGAAGCAACTGAGAATCCAATTCTCAGGGACAGAGGTCAATGGACAGAATACATGATCCAAGTAGGATTACTGTTTAAGGGTAATCAACTATGTATTCCAAAATGCTCCATGAGGGAAAATGTGCTGAAGGAGAAACACAGTGGAGGATTGGCCGGGCATTTCGGTCATGAAAAGACATTCTCAAAGTTAAATGAGTCATATTATTGGCCAAGAATGAGAGAAGATGTCAAAAGATTTGTGGACAGATGCAAAATTTGTGAGCATTCAAAAGGAAAGAGGCAGAATGGAGGCTTTTATCAACCGTTACCCATACCTGACAAGCCATGGGATGCAGTCAACATGGACTTCATATTGGGGATTCCAAGAACACAAAGAGGGTTTGACTCGATCTTTGTAGTGGTAGACAGATTTTCTAAGATGGAACACTTTATACTGTGTCAAAAAACCAGTGACGCAACTCACATTGTGAAGTTGTTTTTCAAAGAGGTCATTCGACTTCACGGCTTACCAAGGAGCATAGTTTCGGATCGAGACACCAAGTTTGTGGGACAATTCTAGAGGACCTTATGGAAAAATCTAGGAATGAACTTTTCGTTCATCTTAGCTTATCATCCTCAGACGGATGGAAAGATAGAATTTGTGAACAAAAGTCTGGGAGACTTGCTGAGCAGCTTGGTGACAGAACACCACAGTTAGTGGGACAATATTCTGCCACAGGCAGAATTTGGGTATAACAACTCATTAAATAGGAGCACAGGGCAGAGTCCATTACAAATTGTTTATGGGATGCAACCGAGAGGATTATCTGAACTAAGGGATTTAGAACAAAATGCAACTAGGAGTGCTAGTGCAGAGGATTTTGCAGACGCGATGAATTAACTTCACAGCCAGGTGAAGGAGCAATTGCAGAACTCAAGCCAAGATTATAAGCGCAGAGCAGATCAACATAGGAGACAACTTCAATTTGAGGTTGGTGATTTGATTCTGGCACATCTGAGAAAGGAAAGATTCCTGAAGGGGACATACAACAAACTGAAGATGAAGAAGATCAGACCATGTAAGGTCTTGAAGAAATTTGGGGCAAATGCTTATGAGATTGAATTACCTGATGGGATCGAAATTTATTTGATATTCAATGTCTCAGATTTGTACCCATACAAAGATGAGGAAGAAGGAACAAGTGATGAACAACGAGAGGTTCAGTGGACTAAACAGATGCCAGTTGCAGAGAAGATATAGATGGAAAGCATACTGGACAAAAGAGTTAGCAAGAGGACCAGGAGAAAAGAATACTTTGAATACTTGGTCAAGTGGAAGGGACATCTAGTTGAAGATTCCAGCTGGGAGAATGAAGAAGAGATCCAGAAGCATGGACAAACTGTGCGAGAGCTCATGGATAGGAGCCCATGAAAATTTTCAAGCGAGGGAGTATGATGCAGGAGCATCACCAACGTCAAGCGAGCATGGGGCAGTGCCAACACATTTTGGCACATGATCAATTGTTTGAAATGTTTTGAAAGGGATACGCCAAACTTAAATGAGATAATTAAGAAAGGGAGTACTCATAGATTGTAATCATACCTTCAGCGTCCCACTCTCGTTTGAAGGACTAAGAGGCATTTATGGTAGTAAATGTAAGTAGGTAGCTTTGAATTCTTAGATTAGACAGTTTTAGGAGCCGAAGGGAAAATGGATATAGACACCCTCACTTGTAGCATTGTAACATTAGAAGCATTATCAATAGAGAGAGCATAGAGAAGAACAAGTAGAGAGTTGTGTAAAGAAGAACCCCATGTACAGAGGTTTTGGATTAATACAAAGATCTTTAGTTCAGACCCATGGTGTTCAATTGCTTTTTGTGTTAGACATGCTGATTGATATATTCTTGGTTGCTCTCTGTTATGCATTTTCTTTGATGCGTGAATGTATGGTTTCATATTAAATGTTTGAAATCTAAAGAGAGGGAGAGTGAAGAGTAAGTTTCAATTGTTTCTCTGCCTGAGAAAGAGTTTTCCTGCAAGGAGTGCAGTGAAATTGTCCGCAAGGTGTGCGTTGGTAGAAGTTAGAGTTCATCTCTGCAAGCTCAGGAGAGATAGCATTTGTTCTCATTCTCGCAGAAGTTCCAGTTAAGCGCAGGAGCTGCGCAAGGAGTGTGCAGGCCGAGTGAAGTCTGAGTGTTTGAAACCTGAGCAAAATTGTTGAAAGACTGTTGTCGCAGGAGAGTGCACAATGTCTAAGAATTTCAAATACTTGGAGTGTATTTGAAGAAGTGCCACAAGGAGTGCATGAAGGAGTCTTCTTGAAGACTCGAGTTGTGGAGAAATATCAGAAGGGATAGAGGCTTCGAAGTTGTCGAAGAGAATCTCAAAGAGAACCAGTGCCTTTATGTATTGGTAAAAGGCGCAACCACATTTTTTTGCATGAGGACAAGTTCCGAAAGGAGGTACCGTGTTCATTTCACAAAAATCATCAAGGAAGAATTTGACGGTCAGAGTTCTTCATGGAGAATTCGCGAAGTTCTGAGAGCCGTTGGATCATGTAGAGGAGCAAGGGAGTTATGGTTTAAAATCTTTGCATCAAGACTCATGAGATCGCGAAAGGCGAAGTCCCAAAATAGAGAGAAAATATGAGCCATCCAATTTGAAGGACATGTGTCGCGAAATCACCCGTATCGGGGATTCGAGCATCGGAGGTCAGAAAGGGAAGTCATTCAACTTCATGAGTGGCGAAGCTACAAAGGTAATCAAGACCATTCATTTGAGAGTGGACAGGTGGCGTACTCACCGACATTGGCGGTCAAACCTTTATTGACCATTTCGGGGTTTCGTGAGTCGGAGACCCGAGAGCATAGCATCCGGATTCGTGAAGTCACGAAGTCCGAGAACTCCAAAAAGGCGGGAAGTTCTATTGTGGGACCCACATAGACGACATGTCAGAATCTCACCATTTCGGCATGTCGGAGGGTAAGAGGTCAAGACTCTTGTCCCAAGAGTCCCAAAGTCACGAGTGGGGAAGTCATAAAATAATTTAAGCCATCCATCAGAGGAGGACAGGTGGCAGAGATCTAGGGATCTCGCGAACTCGGAGGTTCACCAGGTGAGAGCCCAAAGATTGAGCACTCCAAATCGAGAGAGGCGAAGTTGCGAGGAGCAAAGATAGCCGTTGAATCCAGGTCACGGGAGGACCGTTGGATTAGGAACCCCATTGCATTTCGCGTGTTTAGGTGTTTGGAGATTAAGAGGAGCTACTTTCAATTACGAAATTCACGAAGTGCTGAGAGCCGAGGAACGAGTGTGGATGCATGGAAAAAGTTCAAGGTAGGGCCCACATGACAGACAGGTGGACACACGTCACCTTTTGGAAGGAGCCAACACCCCGTTGACTTCTCGCGTCTCAGGGGTTCGGGAGATAAGGAAACGTGAGCTCTACCCTTCAACTCGCGAAGTTGCGAGTAGCGGGAGAGAGAGGAGAAAATTCAACATCGCCTCTCAGGGATTCAGGAAAGAAGGGTGCCAAGGTTGGACCTTTGAACTCACGAAGTCGTGAGAGGCAAAAAGTTCTAGCGCTTAGACTAGATGGCGATCGCGTGAGGAGGGCGCCGATGAAAGAAGGGCTATAACCATTTCGTGATCTTGGGTATCGCTAGATTGGAGAGGAAGAGTCCGGAGTCACGACTCGCGAACTCGCGATATTGCGAGCTACGAAAAAGGACCTGTGGATCGATTTGAAAGGAGATTCCAACAGGGAATCTGAAAGAGTCGATCCAACTCAAAGGGGTTAAAGAACGGTCCTGTGAGCAGATCTCGGTCCCGAGGGTCGATAGGTCTACATCATGTAGACTCCAGTCGCTGACCTATTGAAGCGGCAAGGGCCCACCACCCAACAAAGGTTAGTAGTTGATTTCAATAATATAGATGTTAGATTAGCTTAATCTTAATTCTTTCAAATGATAGCAGTATAGTTTAGACTAGGATTTCGATTATACGATTGTTTGGAGATCTTTACTTACTCTATTTTGCATATGTTTTGTTTCTGTTTTTATGAATTTGATTTTGTTTCATGGACATAAATGTTGGTAGCAGTAGTCAAACATATTTGAAGGAGAACTAGTGAAGTTTACAAAAGTACATTGTGAACCACAACATACTCAGTATATTGACTATTGAACTACCCATGCTATGTTTTGATGATTGATGTGTGATTTCCTTTTCAGAAGTTTGATTGGATAGTTAGTTTTTTGGGTCAAATAGCAGGTTTGATCTGTCAAAGAACTCCATCTCATATTTTCATGTGCCATAATGGAGTAGATAGCCCCTCTGTGAAAGAAAACCAAATTGTGTTTTGAGTTGCTAGTTTGTTTTGTTTCCAGCATGCATGATCTAGAATAGTTCTATACTCATGACATTAGAATTACCTTTCTTAGTGGTGTCTTGCAGCTCTGTTGATTACGAATCCTGGATTGATAATTAATGAGTGCATTATACTAAACATATAAGTATCACACCAGTCATCACCATCTTCAGCCTGCGAATGTTTATAGAATATTATGAAAATATGAAGCCTCATATCCTTCCTTTTATAACTATATTTCCCACTACAGGAAGGAGGGAACCAATTCATGTCGTCTTGTTCACTTCTATGCAAGGTACATTATTATCTCTTAAAATTACATCATGGAAATAACCAGTCATCGAAAGGTAGTTTAACCACATCTAAAGCATTTTTGGGGGATTGATCTATATGTACTTGTTGGACATATTGTCATTGATGTCAACAGTCATGATAAGTTGTTATGATGGAAACATGAATCAGTCATGAACAGTTATACAGTTGGAATTAGTGTCAAGATTGCCAATAAGGTCTGTCCAAGTGTAATGAAGATTGCAATGATGACAACATGAATCAGTCATGAACAATTATATAGTTGGCATTAGTGTCAAGATGGACAATAAGGTATGTCCAAGTGTAATGAAGGGTCAATGATGGAAAGAGAATTCATCAGAGCAGCAAGGTTAATCTCAGGAGGAAAAGTATACTAAATATAGACAGAAGAACATCACCTTAAGGCTGAAGAAATTCATGATTATTGTTGATCACGATAGGATCAACAATGTTCCTATGATCAAATATCAAGAGAGAAAGCACATTGTAGAAATGTGATCGGGATCAAAATCCCCACAAGACAAACTAGGACCATTGGATACACAAGCGCAGATCAACGGAAGGGATGGATTGCAGAGAACAAAAGGAGAATTAAAAAACATGTTATTCCCAATACCACAATTAGTCTAGATCCTCAGATATCATCGACTCAAATATCGATGACTATGGTTGATCCACCAAACGATCATATTAAGACGTGACCGTTAGATTCACAAGTGTGAGATCAACGACAAGGATTGATTGTGGAGTGCAAAGGGAGAATTAAACTAGACATTATTTCCAATCTCACAATTATTCTAGATCATCAGATCTCATCGATTCAAAGATCAAAGACTATGGTTTATTCACCAACAATCGCAAAACTTCAAATGCGGAGCTAGGCTGATGAATTGAACCACTCGCAAGTTATGGTTCTACAATCCACTTTGAATTTTGGATCAAGTTAAGTGGAAGGATAGGATAAGCAAATATGAAGACCATCTGATCTATTCAGAGCACATCAAGGTAGCAGTGGTCAACTTCGACGCTAACCACTTTGGGAGAAAAGGGTTGATAACAAGTAATATTTCCCGAAGGCCTGAAGTAAATGAGGACCGCCCAATATGAAGAACACTTTGGGAGATATCAGGACCGTTAGATCGTGTTTAGTGGAAGGAAAGAGTAAGACACAAATGTCCCAAAATAAATGTAAGCCGTCCGATCTAAGAAATATTTCGAGAGTGATATTGACCATCCGATCTATAAAGTGGAAGGATAGGATAAGCAAGGCGAAAGGCCCGAAATCTCAAATATCCAAATTCCTGACAATTGTTGGATTGTGTTAAGCCTTTTCAGGCTAAAGAATTTCCATTAGATGAAGTCAAGTTACTCGAGGTTTACACTTCGAGAGAACTGGGAAGTGGAGAAATCAAATTACCTAAAGTCTCGAAGGCTGAAGTTTCGAAGTCACTCTCAATCGTCGATCTGAGATACATTTCGAGAGTTAGGACAACCGTTAGATCTAGAAGAAGAACATGTGCCACATGAGGAGATACACGTTAGCAAGGACATGTGGCGCAGTCAAATGATGACAAGTGTCAAAGTGGAGTTGGCATTTCAGGTATGTGTAAGTTACGAATCTAAGTGACATGTGGCAACCACTCATTCAGTTCCATGTCAAACAAGTGACGTCATCAAGTTACGTAACTTTAAGAGTTTTGTACTTTTGGAGTTTCACCACCAGAAAATACCTGAAGTTTCAAAGTTCTGAAATGAATTAGAACAATTCGTCGTGCGAATAAAATCCAATCGTCTGATGTACTTCAGCGAAATGAACTCTGAAAGATTGAAGGAATGTGAAGGAGAAATAACCCGAAGCACCGAAGGATGAATTCAACATTAAAAGTTGATATTCTTCAGGAGGTTTCTCAACCATTGATCAAGTACAGTGGAATAGTTGAAGTCCCGAAGTGTCGACAGTCATTCAACTCATCGGGAGATTTGTAAAATGGTTGGAAGTCACAAAGGATGAAGTCTCGAAGTGCCGACAATCTTCCATCTCATCGAGAGATTAAAACGTGACCATTGATTTTGATAAGCGATCAAGAATTTCTTTAGCTTAGCGTCTGGTCACCACCTGCAGTCATATGGAATAAAGAAACAAAGGGAAAAATAAGAGGCAACACTCAAATAAATAAGCCTGTGGTTTTGCACATATGGTCATATCTAAATGGTTTGAAGGAAGTGCCTCATAAATATTTAATTCGACAGAGAGTTAACATTAGAATAATACAGAGAATTGATAAAAGATCAAAATATGATATGTTTTTGAACTAAGAACACAATAGAATCATGAGTACGATATAATGAGTTGATCCATGTCTGTGATCAACTCATGAAGACAAAAGAACCGACACATAGTCATGATTAAAAGAGAATTAATTCATGAGAATTACGAATAAAGGATAAAAGGAAAAATGATATTAATTAAAGATTGATATTATCATTTAAATGAAAAGGTACAATGGTTCAAATATCAAAAGACACAATGATTCAAATTCACACTAGTTGGAAGACTATATAAACAATAAGGAAAGGTGAGAAGAAGGGAAGTTGAATTTGTTGAAGTATATATATTTATATATAATGGATTGAATGAAGGTTCATTCTATCAAGTTGGAATATGTTTACAAGTTGGGTCTTGTATGAGAATTAGATTCCTCACATCTCAGTTGGATATGAGATCAACAATCTGGCACTTGTTATGAGGGTTGACTTCCTCATTTCTCAGTTGGATCTGAGAACTACAAGTTGGTCTTGTAACATAGAGATGGGTCTCTCATAATTGTTTGAAGATGATATTCAAAGATTGATCTTATGTATTCATTCAAGTTAAATAAATAAATAAAGTATTTATTCTTTTATATATATATTTATTGAGAAAATGAAATAAATATTTGTTGTTCAGTTAAATTGTGAAAAGTGGAAAATTGTCCAAAGTTTTGTGACACTAATTCACCCCCCCCTCTCAGTGTCAAGTATCCATTTCAACAATTGGTATCAAAGCAGGTTCCTTCAACACATTTTAAACACTGAAGGTAGATTCAAAATAAATGGGTGGACAAATTGTTATCTCCACAAATGAAGCTCCCTTATTTGATGGAACAAATTATTTATCATGGAGGGAAAATACAAAAAGATATCTGAAATCAAGAGGATATGGAGTTTGGGATACGGTAGTAAGTAATCCCTAGCACTTAACTACTTCAAAGAGAAAAACCAAAATTGCAAAGGAAGAAAGGAGAAACAATTCAATAGCCTTAAAATGAATCTAGGATGGATTGTCAAACCAAGTCAAAGAAAAGATGAGACACTACAAATCTGCTAAAGAATTATGGCTCCAACTAGAAAATTTTTATCAGAGTGAAATACAAGAAGAAGAGAAATCATATCAAAGTGAGGAAAAAGACTCGAATGAAGAGGATTCCTATCAGAATAACAATCAATTTGAAGAACAAAATATAGAAAAAAATATTTCTAATCAGAATGAAATACATGATTTGATGCAAATATCAGTCAATAATGAAGAACAAAACCTCATCAAGGAATTGAGGAATACCTCAGTATTCACTAAAGAAAAAATATTATATTTTAAGACTGATGTTATAACTACATTTGAAGTGATTAGTATGAAACCGGGAAATGGTCTATATATTGAAGTTACTAAGGATGTTCCTGATAATCTTGAGTCTACAACTATGTGCACCCTAGAAGAGTTGGAGAACTCCAACAAAAGGATATGTTGCTACTTCAATTGTTAGATCAATCTAACCATGAAAAGTTTGAACAAAGAGTTCAACTAGAAGACAAAGAAAAGGAGATCAAAATATTGAAAATCGAAGTTAGCAATCTAATAGAAGAGATGGAAGAATTAAAGAAACATGACTGTAAAAGAAAAGAGGCACTAAAAGAATCAGAAGAATTAGTTAACAGTCTAAACACTCAACTTGAGGAAATTAAAGAAAGTGAAGAGAACCTAATGATCCAGTTAACTAGGAAAGAAAATTCTTACCACATGTTGGAATTGAAAATCATCAATTTCAAAAAGATAAATGAAAGTAATAATGCAGATCTAATGAATCAAATTGAAGAAGCTAAGAAAAATGAAGAAGCTTAGAAGATCCAAATAATTAAAAATGAAGAATCATGCTAAATGTTTGAATTAGAAGTCGTCAACCTCAAAAGGATTCGACTAGAATATGAGGAAGAAATCAAAAAATTGAAAACTAAATTTTTTGATCTAACAAAATATATGGAAGAATTGAATACATATGACAACACTATTAAATGCAAAGAAGTCTTGGATGAGACAGAAGAAACAATCATCAATCTAAATACTCATCTTGAACATGCTAAAGAAGTGGAAGCATACCGTAAGATTTAGTTGAATAAAAAGGAAGAATTATGTCATATATTAAAGTTAGAAATAGTCAATCTACAAGAGATGAATGAAAACACAAATAAGATTGTCAATTTCCAGAATAGCTCAGCTATCCTAGATAATATTTGGAAGAGCCAAAGATTAGTTGTTCACAAAACTGTGCTTGGATACATTAAAAAAGAAGACAATGACAAATGGAGCACCATTTACAAACATGAGAAAGGATCATCCTTCTCAAAAGGAAAATGTGCAATTACAAAGAAATTACAAGTCACGAACTTTGTTAAAGAAGGAAGATATACAAGTAAAAAGGAAGAAGAAAATCAAATGACAAATTTCTCAAGCCAAAATAAAATCAGGAATGGAAACACCTTCAATGGCTATTGCTTTTCTTGTCATAGCTTTGGCCATAAAGAAATGGACTGCAAGAAACTAGAGGAAGGATATACAAGAAAATCCAAAAACTCAATTAGATGTTGGAGATGTAATTTTGTTGGGCACATAGAAAATTTTTGTCATACAATGAGATGTTACAACTGTGACAGGTTTGAGAACAAATCCCAAAACTGCAAGGATACGAAAATTCAATATTTGAATAAGTCATTCAAGTCAATGACAAAAACTAATAAAAGTTGGAAGAAGAAAGGATATGACAAATCTCCACAAATACAATTAGAAAGAGAAGATCCAAAAAGAAAAATATCTCATAGAAAGATATCGAGAAGAAAATCCGAAGGAGAAAGTAAGAAAGATGTTATTACACCTGAAAATGAAGAAAATAATGGGTGAAGGTCCTAATAAAGAATGTGAAATTCAATATGAAATAAATTAAGCTCAAGAAAATGAAGTACCTATAGAAGAATATGGAGCAATATCAAATTTTGATGATGTCACAAGTTGTTAGCAAAAGAAAAAAAAATACAAAACGAAGTTTAAATTGGTTTTTACAAAATCAAAAGATTATTCCAAAGAGTTTCTAAATTAACATATGGAAAATCTTGACTATTTATAGATTAGTGGTCAAAATAAAAATCATTGGTAGGGTTAGTTTTAGAATACAATAAGAAGAAAAAATAAAGGTAGCAGAGAAGTCTAAGGAGTATCATTCAACAAAGATCAATTGATAAAAAAAATAGTATTTAAATCAATTGGTATGATTCCTCAATTGATATTCCTGTGAAATATCAAAGACGAATAAGAAGTAGATAAAAAAGATCAGTAAGATTCATAATCTTGTTCTATTTGACAAAGGAAAGTCAGTAAACACTCACGAGGAGTATTTTGGTTATTAAATAAGAAAGTAATTAGATTAAGTTTTGAAAGACTTGATCACTACAAATGGGTATCACTACAACAATTGGTATTAACAAGACTAATTATTTGAAACACAAAAATTCCAATCAACTGAGATAAGTAGTTAGTAAATTAACAGGGGAAGAGACCTTGTCAGAAAAATCTACCCTTTTAGAAACAAAGGGGGAGAGTAGTCAGAAGTAGAGAGAGCATATTGACAGGGGGAGTCATTCAGTTATGGCAGAATGAACATGATTCTAGGAGGATCTACCCAAATTCATATTCTGGTCAACAACATGTAGACAAACAAAGATTGATCTTAAAGGTAGAACCCTTTACCATTGATGTCAAAGGGGGAGAGTAACTTCATAGGAGAGAAGCATCATCAAAGGGAAAGTTTTTTTATGAAGTTAGTGTGTTGCCCTCAATGACAAAGGGGGATATTGTTGGACATATTGTCATTGATGTCAACAATCATGATAAGTTGTTATGATGGCAACATGAATCAGTCATGAACAATTATACAATTGGCATTAGTGTCAAGATGGCCAATAAGGTTTGTCCAAGTGTAATGAAGGTTGTAATGATGATAACATGAATCAGTCATGAACAATTATATAGTTTTCATTAGTGTCAATATGGCCAATAAGGTCTGTCCAAGTGTAATGAAGGGTCAATGATGGAAAGAGAATGCAATAGAGCAACAAGGTTAATCTCAGGAGGAAAAATATACTAAAGATCGACAGAAGAACATCACCTTAAGTCTGAAGAAATTCATTATTATTGTTGATCACGATAGGATCAACAATGTTCCTATGATCAAATCTCAAGAGAGAAAGAGAAGTGCAGAAACGTGATCAGGATCGAAATATCCACAGGACAAACCAGGACCGTTGGATCCACAAGCGCAGATCAAGGATGGGGATGGATTACGGAGAAAAAAAGGAGAATTAAACAACTTGTTATTCCCAATCCCACAATTATTCTAGATTGTCAGATCTCATTGACTCAAAGATCGATGACTATGGTTGATCACCAAACGATCAGATTAAGTCGTGACCGTTGGATTCACAAGCGTCAGATCAACGACAAGGATTGATTGTGGAGTGCGAAGGGAGAATTAAAATAGACGTTATTTCCAATCCCGCAATTATTATAGATCATTAGATCTCATCGATTCAAAGATCAATGATTGTGGTTGATTCACCAGCAATCGCACAACTTCAATTACAGAGCTTGGGAGACAAATTAAACCACTCACAAGTTATGGTTCTGCAATCCACTTTGACCATTGGATCACGTTAAGTGGAAGAATAGGATAAGTGAATATGAAGACCATCTGATATATTTAGAGCGCGCAAAGGTAGAAGCGGTCAACTTCGATGTTTACCACTTCGGGAGAAAAGGGTTGAGAACAAGTAAGATCACCCAAAGGCTGAAGTCTCGAAGTAAATGAGGACCATCTGATTTAAGGAAAACTTCGGGAGATATCAGGACCTCCAAATCATGTTTAATGGAAGGACAAAGTAAGCCACAAATGTCATGAAATAAATGTAAGTCTTCTGATCTAAGAAATATTTTGGGAGTGATATTGATCGTTTGATCTATAAAGTGGAAGGATAGGATAAGTAAGGCCAAAGGCCCAAAATCCTGAATAGATGAATTCCTGACACTTGTTGGATCGTGTTAAGAATTTTTGGGCTAAATAGTTTCCATTGGATGAAATCAAGTTTCTCAAGGTTTACACTTCGGCGAATATCACTTCGGGAGAACTGGCAAGTGGAGAAATCAAATTACCTGAAGTCCCAAAGGATGAAGTTCTGAATTTACTCTCAGTCGTCGATATGAGATACATTTCAGGAGTTAGGAAAACCCTTAGATCCAGGAGAAGAACATGAGCCACATGAGGACATCCACGTCAACAAGGACATGTGGCACAGTCATATGATGACAAGTGTCAAAGTGCAGTTGGCATTTCAGGTATGTGTAAGTCACGAATCTAAGTGACATGTGTCAACCACTCAGTTAGTGCCATGTCAAACAAGTGACATCAACAAGTTACATCACTCCAAGCTTTTTTTACTTTGTGAGTTTCACCACCAGCAAATACCCGAAGTCCCGAAGTTCCAAAATGAACGAGAACTGTTCATTGTTCAAATAAAATCCAATCGTTTGATCCACTTCAACGAAATGAACTCCAGAAGATTGAAGGAGAAATCACCCGAAGCGTCGAAGGCCGAATTCAATGTTAACCGTTGGTCTACTTTGGGATATTTCTCGACCATTGATCAAGTAAAGTGGAATAGTCGAAGTCCTGAAGTGCCGACAGTCATTCAACTCGTTGGGATATTTGTAAAAAGGATGGAAGTCATGAAGGATGAAGTTCCAAAGTGCCGACAATCGTCCATCTTGTCGGGAGATTAAAACGTAACCATTGATTCTGATAAGTGATCAATCATTTCTTTAGCTTAGTGTCTGGTCACCACCTGCAGCCGTATGGAATAAAGAAACAAAGGGAAAAATAAGAGGAAATGCTCAAATCAATAATCATGTGGTTTTGCGCATATGGTCATATGTAAATGGTTTGAAGGAAGCGCCTCATAAAGATTTAATTCGACAGAGAGTTAACACTAGAATAATACAAAGAATTGATAAAATATAAAAATATGATATGTTTGTGAACTGAGAACACAATAGAAGCATGAGTACAATATAATGAGTCAATCCATGTATGTGATCAATTTATGAAGACAAAAGAATCGACACGTAATCATGATTAAAGGAGAATTAATTCATGAGCATTAGGAATAAATAATAAAAGGAAATATGATATTAATTAAAGATTAATATTATCATTTAAATGAAAAGGTACAATGGTTCAAATATCAAAATACGAAATGACTCAAATTCACACCAATTGGAAGACTATATAAACAAGAAGGAATGGTGAGAAGAAGGGAATTTGAATTTGTTGAAGTATATTTATTTATATATAATGGATTGAATGAAGGTTCATTCTATCAGATTGGTGCCTGTTTACAAGTTGGGTCTTATATGAGGATTGGATTCCTCACATATCAGTTGGATCTGAGATCAACAAGATGGGACTTGTTACGAGGGTTGGATTCCTTATTTCTCAGTTGGATCTGAGAACTACAAGCTGGGTCTTGTATGAGGATTGGATTCCTCACATCTCAGTTGGATCTGATATCAACAAGTTGGGACTTGTTACGAGGGTTGGATTCCTCATTTCTTAGTTGGATCTGAGAACTACAAGCTGGGTCTTGTAACAGAGAGTTGGGTCTCTCATAATTGATTGAAGATGATATTCAAAGACTGATCTTATGTATTCATTCAATTTAAATAAATAAAAAAATTATTTATTCTTTTATATATATTGATTGAGAAAATGAAATAAATATTTGTTGTTCAGTTAATTTGTGAAAAGTGGAAAATTGTCC
>ML808519.1:122179-138429 GCA_009831015.1 Picea engelmannii | reverse complement strand
AGTGTCAAGTATCCATTTCAATAGTACTTGGTGGTAGAATCATAAACAAGTGTTTTTGGGCCTGAGCTATAGTACTTTCTGGTAAAATCATAAAATTGTTGGAACATAACCACTGCATGAGAAAAACAAAAATTAATCAAATAAAAATACTAAAACTAAAAAAGAAGTATTAAGTTCCTTGTTACTATCTTAACTAAAGTAAAAAGAAAAATCATTTGGGAAAATAATGGGATCATGGTGATTATTATTGTGTTATATAAAACAAAGTGATGCTCAGTTAAAAGATCAAATTACAAAATAATTTGTCTACTTGTTACAGTTATCATTTCTCTAGTTGTTACAGTTATTGGAAGGCCCCATGCAGTTCAAATGTCCATGACACTTCTCATATACCAAACACAATATCTATGTTAATTTATTAATACAAAAGGTTTTAGAAGCAACAGATCCAATGGTGATTTCAGACATGAGTGAATCGATTGAAATCAATTTTAAACTATTCTTGAATTTTTTGTTTGCACCCTTCCAATGAAATGATTAAATTAACTATACATGCATGAATGATTACATATAGACACTCATATATGTTGAGTTATTTAATAATGAGTGTTATACACGTCTATATAAAGTGCACAGCGAAAGAGATTTGAAGTTTGGTTTTAGTATTTACAACTGGAGTTTGTTATTTTTTATTTTTTTAATCTTTTTGGATAGTTATATGGAAAAAAATATCAAGAATGCCAAGTTAATGGAGATTTTAATCCCTCCAAACTTAGAGACAATTTTTTTTTGGAGACTCGTAATAAATTTGTAAAAGTCTTGCAAGTCCTTTTTTTTTGTACCGTGGTTATTTCTTAGATTACCTCTCCTTCATTGTTATTAATTGGATACTGAAATAATCTATGAAGATGATGGTATAAATTTCGTGTTCTTTCTGCAGGATGCTTTGGTAACAACATAAACCAACTAAATTTCTAGACTTGTAATTGCATTGAGAAAGCATTGAGTGCCTCAGCCACCACCATGATATGTAAACCCTACCTAGTATGTTAATAAATTTTTCATATATTTCTTTTTATCATCATAAATCATGAGCAATATAAATAATATTGTGATCTTAATGTTCCTTTTTATGCAAATGATTCTATGCCAAATTTAACACGTTATTAATGTCATCAAGCAATAGAGTTTTTTCAACAAACTACTAAATACCTAAAAGGAGACCTCCGACTTCGTGTGCAATGAAGTGTTGCACCTCTATGTTATTATTAGAAATGGTTATGTTAGATGAAGCTGACCAGAGCTTGTATAATATTCTTGATGATTATGGAGAGCACCTTTTTGTATTATCAGAAGAGAACGTTTATTAGCAAGATGTCGCAGGCATTAGAGCATGAAGCGATGGATCCATGCAGACTTCCAAGTATACTTCCTTTCCCTGTAGTGACATTCCATCGACTACAAGAAGGTGACGCCATTGACTGCAACCTCGACTACAACAAGTGTCAGAATCCACCCAAACAACTATTCATAAAATTTTATCTGTTAATTCCTATTTTAATCCTGACAATTTCGAAAAACAAATCGCATACACCAGGAAAATTATGTCATATGAATGAGCTAGGAACCAATAAAAAAAAATATTTAACATTTAATAAATACGAAAATAAGTTTTGTAACATATGCAGCCACCCAGTTTGGGCCACGTCACACCAAAATGCCTTTATTATGACTCTGAAACCATAATGTAACATTCCCCATCCTAGCCAAGGGACCTTATGGTGCCGAATACACATAAAAATGAAACTTTTTATATCTAAATTAATTCGTTTATTGTTAGTCGATTTCCTGCAGCTTACAAATACAAATCTAAAACATATTTAGCTACTATCTATAACCATAAAACATATGCATCTAAAGCATGTTAATAATCAACATGAAATGAAACTAAACCATTCATTATAGAAGCATCGAAGTCATTCCCATTTACACAAAGTTCACACATTAGAAACAACAATAACACTTGTAATTAACTCAACAACAAGATACAACACTTATCTTTAAACAAGAATCATGCAACCAACTGCTTGGGATGGACGTTCCACCCAACCATAGACTGACTGTTCCAAATCTCAACGTCTAGTCACCCCCGAGTTGAGGCCAGTAATACGAAAAATATGGTGGTCTCTCACAGTCCACTCACAGATTATAAAGTTCATAACCCGACTGATATTCTCCTACAACTATCCCAATTTTTCTACCATCTCTCTTCCTCCTGATCTTTCCAACCCAAGGAATGCACCATTCGTTTATTAGGGATAACCCAAGGGATGTACCGTTTGTTTCTCAGAGATAACCTAAGGGATGTACCATACGTTTCTTAGAGTTAACCCAAGGAATGTGCCATTCATTTATCATGGTCTATTTAGCATAGGTAACTGGGAATCTCTCAGTTGAGAACTCAAGGGAACTTGATGCTAGGAAAACTATTAGCAACCCAAGAAAAAACACTTGTCTTTTAGTGCAACTCACACATAAGTTTACTTTTCAGGCCTGACAACCCGACTCTTCATTTCTCCAGCTCCAATTCGCTCCAGAGTTTTCCCTCCACGACTGCATCCACTCCAAGTTCTCTTTATTTCTCCCTTCCTTTCTTCCCATGCACAAAATTGATTTCTCTCTCAACCCCTCTGAATTTCCTCTCTTGTGGCTTTCCTTTCTTGACTCAGCCTCTTCCCCAAGTTGATTGTACTCAATGCCCATGTGCCCAATAACTATGGGATGTAACCACTTGCACCCAACCTCTTACATGTATTCAATGATTGGCTTTGAGAACACTCAATTAGAAATGGGAAGGTTCGTATACAATATGAAAGCTTGGGGAAATGGGTTTAATTAATATACATGGGTATTTACCCCTTTGACCCCCTCTTGGACATTATCCTATATACTTCCCTCTCTTGTGGATTAATTTATCCCCAATATCTTGTCCATGTTCCCTTTAGTAGCTGACATCACATTTTATTATTAAAACATTGGAATACAATTCACATATTATATCGTTTGTTCGTAGCCACATATTATATCCACATAAGCATTAATTAAACTCGAGATTATAATGAGGATGTTACAATAATGATAATAAGAAATTTGCTTGGAAATAGGAATTACAGTGCATAATATGAAATCATGGATACAAAATGAACCAAGTAATACTACAAAAGGCACCCGTTAATAGGCGGTCAACTATAGTTAACCGTTGTGCAAAAGATAAAATCCATCGCCAAAGACACAGACTAAAAAGTGATCCTTCCCACAAAGCTTCCTTAGCATCAAGTCTTCTTTCAATAATATAACATTTCACCATGGAAAATCAACCTAACAATCTAAACAGAGACGATGGTTGGAAGATTAGTCAAAATTAGATCCCAACACAAATATGATGATGGCGATTGTGCTTTATATTAGCGACATGTTCTTGAATTCTAATTGAAATTGAAAAAAAAAAAAACTATCTAAACAAAGATGATGGTTGGAAGATTAGTTAAAATTGAATCCCAACACTAACCACAAGGACAGATTCTAGAAATTAATTAGTAATAATTGATTAGTAATACTTTTAGGTCTTATATAATTTTTTAATAAGTCAACTCTTTATCAAAAAAAAATCTTATTTATACACCTAATGATTTTTCAAATTTCCCTCATATCTTAAAAATTTTCCTGATGATGGACCACATTTGTTTGGTCTGAAACATTGAATAAAAAACCGATGCGATGAATTTGAAAGAACTACCTTATCATAAAACCAATTGCAAAAGTCTTAGAACTGAAATAATGACCTTGTATGGACATGATACAGCTGATAAAATCCGACATTTTGAGCATATGTGATTGTAATTAATGAGAAGGAAAATTGATTAACTTTCTTGAAAAGATGTAGAGATGTCGATGTGATTCCTATTTTTCTCCAGAATCAATCATAGACTTCACAATAAGAGAAACGATTTTTTTTTCACAAGGCCAACATTTCATTACTTCGTGATGAAATCCATAAAGCAAGGTTTAATTTTGATAACTTGTTACTTAAAATATTTGAATACCACACTACTTTGGCAACCATAATCCAACCATCTCTTTGGGAAATAATATATGTTTGATCATCCCTAAAGGCATGGAAGTTTGAAGAAATTTCTGTTAGTAAATCTGGAAACAAGGTTGGCTGCATACATAATGTCAGGCCTAGTTGCTGTAAGATACAACAAACTGCATACTAAGCTTTTGTATAGGGTAGAGTCCACTGTAGGGCCTTCATCTTTCTTGCTCAATTTTGTGCCTAGTGGTATGGGGGTTTCTTCTGGATTGCATTCTTCCATGCGAAATCTTTTGAGGATGTCTGCTGCATACTTTTGCTGACAGACAAAAATGTCTTTGGCTGATTGATGAACCTCAATCCCTAAAAAATATTTGATTATGCCAAGATCTGTCATCTCAAACTTAGATTGCATGGCATGTTTAAAATTTGTTAACTCAAGATTTCCCGTATAGATCATGTCATCAACATATAAACATACATTCAAAATTTTACCGTGTTGATCTGTTTTGGTGTAAAGAGTTGGCTCATTTTGACTTCTGTTGAAACCACTTTTGATTAGATAAGTGTCAATTCTGTTGTACCAAGCTCTTGGAGCTTGCTTTAAGCCATACAAGGCTTTCTTCAACTGATAGACTTTGGTTGGGTGCTCTTAGACTTCAAATCCAGGTGGCTGATCGACATAAACTTCTTCTTCTAAGAAACCATTCAGGAATGATGACTTGAAATCCATCTGGTATACTAGCCATTTGTGTTGGGCTGCTATGGCCAATAGAGTCCTTACAGTGTCTAATCTTGCTACTGGAGAAAAAATTTCACCATAATCAGTACCAGGTTGTTGTGAGAATCCTTTGGCAACAAGTCTTGCCTTGTGTTTTTCAATCTGCCCTTCTTCATTGAGTTTAGTTTTGTAAACCCACTTGACACTAATACTCTTCTTGTGTCTTGGCAAATCAACAAGATCCCATGTCTTGTTCTTCTCAATGGAGTCAATTTCTTCGTTCATGGCTTGAACCCAATGTGGCTTCTTAGCTGCTTCCTTAAAAGATGTGGGTTGACAGGACATTAAAGCAAAAAGGTTTTGTTGTTCAAAGTCATCCAACTGCTGAAGGATTTCTCTCAAACTTCGAGTTCTCTGATTTTGTGTTTCAGAGAGTGATTCTCTGCTGGAAGTTGAGTTATCTTGAGAATTTTCAGGTTGCCTTTGTACCTGCAATCTTGGAAGAATAGTTTGAGGTACTTGCTGTTATGAATTTTCTGCGTTTTCAGAACTTGGCAGCAATGGATTTTGACTGTCCATTTGCTGATTTTCTGAATCATTCCAGAATTGATTTTCCAGAAATTTTACATCTCTGCTGAGAATTAGTTTCTTGGAGATTGGATTGTAAAGCCTGTAAGCTTTATATGTTTCACTATATCCAGTGAAAATACATTTCTCACTTTTTTTTATCAAGTTTCTTCCTTAATTCGGAAGGTATGTGAGCATATGCTATGCATCCGAATGTCCTTAGATGCGCTACATTGAGCTTTGTCTCACTCCATGCTTCTTGAGGGACTTTTAGCTTTAGTTTGGTGATTGTAGATCTATTCAAAAGATAAACTGAGCATGCTACTGCTTCAGCCCAAAACCTATTTGAAAAACTTTTCTCTTTAAGAGGTGTTCTTGCCATATTCATTATTGTCTGATTTTTCCTTTCAGCCACTCCATTCTGTTGTGGAGTATATATGGTTGTTGCTTGCATGATAATGACTTGTGATTTGCATAAATTTGCAAATTCTCTGGAGTTGTATTCTCCTCCTCCATCTAACCTGAGTGCTTTGATATATTTTCCACTCTGTTTTTTAGCTTCTACCTTGAATTCTTTGAATTTTGCAAAAGTTTCAGACTTGTGTCTGAGAAAATAGATCCATATTTTTCTGCTGAAATCATCAATAAACGTTAGAAATTAAAAGATACCACCTATTGACTCTGTTTGCATCGGTCCACATAGGTCGGTGTGAACAAGTTCAATATGTTGTTTGGATTGATTTGATGACTGTGGAAAACTAGTTCTCTTATGTTTTCCAAGTATCCAAGACTCACATGGGGGAATTTGCTCTTTAAATATAGGAAGACCTTTGACCATGGAGTTCTTCTGAAGAAGACTTAGACTTTGAAATGGTAGATGTCCAAATCTTGTATGCCAAACCATTGTTTCATTTAGGGTTGATGCACTTTGTGCATATGGTTGACTCAGATTTGCAGTTCTAAGGGTAAGGGGAAACATCCTATTTGGAGTCATATGAATTTCAAGAATTAATTTTCTGCTCGGGATTTTGTCATATATCTTGCAAGATGCTCCCTCAAAAAGTACTTTATAGCCATGTTCAATGAGTTTTCCTACACTTAGCAAATTATGTTTCAGATCTGGAACATGATAGACATTGTTTATGTCTTTCTTGATATTTTGTTTAGTAAGAATAGGAACAATTCATTTTCCTTGATCTTTGACTAAGTAATCATTTCCAAGTGTAATATCAGATGAGATTGAAGAATCAATGCATGAAA
Source organism: Picea engelmannii (assembly GCA_009831015.1). Lineage (NCBI taxonomy): Eukaryota > Viridiplantae > Streptophyta > Pinopsida > Pinales > Pinaceae > Picea > Picea engelmannii. Next base: position 131,788 of record ML808519.1, on the reverse strand, counting down.
GTAAATCTTTGTTACCTGTCATGTGATTTCTGCATCCACTGTCCAACGAGCAAAGATCTTTGGGTTGTTCTTCAGTCTTGTGGCATGAGAGAAACATACCTCTTGAGGTTTCTCCCGTATGATTTGACACATGTGCTATGCTTGAGAGATGATATGCTTGCTTCTTCCTGCATTTAGATTCATAGTGCCCATACTTTTTGCAGTAATAGCATTGTATGCTTGTTTTGTCATTTGATCTTCTCCCTCTGCCTCTTTGAGGATGGAAATTCTAATGTTGATTTTGTTGTTGTTGCCTTTGACCTTGGAAATTTTGATTCAGATACTGTTGTCTGTTACCTCCACTGGAGTGAGGGTTACTTTGATTGCTCCCTCTTCCTTGGTGACCTTTGCTTCTTCCTCTACCTCTCCCTCTGCTGAAGGAGAATTGAGTTTTGAAAGTATAGGAGATTGACTCATCTGTGAGATGCAGTCTGATTTCATGTGTCACCAGAGAACCAATTAATTCATCTGTGGAAAAACTAGACAGATCCTTGGATTCAAGGATTGCTGTTACAACCATTTCGAATTTCTTTGGTAAACTTATGAGGATTTTCTCAACAATGCGTTGATTAGTGATGGTTTCACCAGTCAATCTGATATGGTTCACAATGCCCATGACTATGGTCATGAACTGATCCACATTTTTGGACTCTGTCATCCTTAAAGTCTCAAATTGTGTCCTCAAGGTCTGCAGTTTAACTGTTTTGACCCTGTCATTTCCTTGGTAGGTAGATTTAAGGATGTCCCAGGCCTGTTTTGAAGTACCAGCGCCTGTGATTTTTGAAAAAATCGAGTCATCCACAAAATTTTGAATCCAAAACTTAGCTTTATTTTCTCTGTTTCTCTGTGTTGCCTGAGCAATTTTTTTCTGATTAGTCATGGCAGACAGGTCTGCTGAATCTGGTTCCACATATCCATGATCCACTGGATCCCAACACTCTTGTGCTTGCAAGAAGGATTTCATCCGAAGAGACCAGAACTCATAGTTCTTTCCAAGAAGAATCGGACCCTGAGTTGGTCCTAAGTTGCTAGACGACGCCATATATATATTTTTTTATTTTTTAAAAAAAATGAACAAAAAAGAAACAAAATTCTTACTTACCTGTCTCCTGTGTATAATTTGCAGTGACTTCAGAACTCTGCGTTCAAGATTTCACGAGTTTTTGGCTTTGCGATTCTGACGTCGGGACTTCGTTATATGAGTCCTCTGATCTCTTGTCTCGCTATCCTCCGATCATCGAAACGTCGATTTGTCGATGGTCGAAGAGAGCTTATCGGCCTTGAATTTGGCCTTAGTCACCTTGCAATGTGACCATGCGCTTTGATGTTAAAGCGCTACGGGATTTTTCGGTTCTCTGTCTTTCAAATTGCTGGAATGCGAAATATGCCTTTGGACAATTCAACAGTCCAGATCTTCGTGTGATATGATGGTCCAGATCCTATCAGGATTTCGCGATTCGTTATTTTGCAAGTTTAGAACTCTTGTCCCATAGTTTTCAAAACCGCGAACTCCGAAATGTCGATTTGCCGAAATGGCGTTAACTTCAGTTAGTCCCTTAGGATATACCTCTGGTCCACATGACCTCTCCTGATATGACCGCAGTCACTTTTGGGGTTTTGCAACTCAAACGAACGACCACTTGGTTTCTCAACTCCCGAAAAGACGATTCTCGAAATGCTGATGGCGCTTTCCTTTCGGGACTTTCCCGAAGGCCTAGATTGTTGCCACACATTCCCTTATGATGGAAGGTCCTCGTCGTTTCGCGATTTCGCGACTTGCGACTTCAAATCCTCTGACAACTTGAAACCCCGGTAGCTGAAATGCCGACAGTTTCCTTGATGTCTGCCATGTGTCCAAATGAATGGACGACTGTGATCTTTTCGGGATTTCGGGAATTTCGCCGTGGAGTGTCATGACCTTTCGTCAACAAGACCTCTGATATCCCGAACTCCGAAATGCCAAAATGATGGCACTTGGATCTGTTGCCACCTGTCCTATGAGATGGATGACTCACAATCCTCTCAGGATTTCGCGATTTGTGATGTCGGGATTTCGTGTATCGGAGTTTTTGGAGAGCAGTCTCCTTTGCTCGTCCAACTTCCGATCCCCAATTTTGCGATGGGATAAGATCGACGGCTCACGATCTTTCTTGATCCAATGGTCCAGAATGACTCGTGATTTTGCGATTCGCGAATTTTCACGGCAGTCTTATTAATTTTACACTTTACGAGTCAGAGAAATGCCAAGATCTCGCCATGTGTCTCTTGATGGACGGTCCAAATGATTTCGGGATTTCGCGACTTCACAAGTCAAAATTTCTCCAGTGCACTTCAGAGGACTAAACCTCGTGCACTTTCTCACTGATCCAACGACTGTCGGTCCTTTGCGCAAGATCTGACAGTTGAAATTATTTCGTCATTTCTGTGCTCTCTTCGTCCCTTCTGAACTAGTTTCCCGCTCTGGATCCGTTCGCAGGACAAATCTTACGGCCTCAATGGTTGTTCTTTGCACATGAGATGAGTTCTTTACTGCCTTTGCAAGGATTTTCTTCTGTGGAAGAAAAATTCGTGAATCTTTCAAAGATTTGAAAGAATTTCACGAGTTCTTTGTTCTCTGCTGCAATCTTTGACAGATTTGAGCGATTTTCCGTAAATCTTTAAACGATACATTGCCTTCTGCAGCAATCTTTCACAAATTTGAGCGAATTCTGTGAAATCTTCAACGTTTCTAGCTTTTGAAGCTCTTCTTCATGAATTCTTTGATGATTCTTGAAAATTACAAGAATCTTTAAAGTTTCTTCTTCTGCACTCTCTTCTTCCTTGATCTTTCGAGCATTGTATGCTCTGCTTTGGCACGTGAGCTTCTTACGCTGATCTTTTGAGCGTATGAGCAGACAACTTCCTCGTGGAAGTTTCCTGCGAAGATCTTTCAAGAGTATGACAGACAACTCTCCAAGCCTTGTGAAAAGTTTGTGTCCAAAGCTCTCAAGATCCGTGAAGCTCTGAGTTATTTGAGGATCGTGTTGCTCTCCAGCCTATGTGAAGAGGCTTACTGTTGTAGCTCTAATACCATGATAAATTGTGAAGCAAAAAATGCAGAGAGAAAGAATAGAATAGAAAACAATATATTAGAATATATGAAGAAGAGTACAAAACGAGTACATGAAGGAGTTAATGAAGAAGATGTGAAGAGATACTATGCAATGGGAGATGGCTGAGCTAAATAGGCTGAAGCAAATCAAGAATAGAAAGTACAGCTGACAAACATAATCCAACCATCTCTTTGGGAAATAATATATGTTTGTTCATCCCTAAAGGCATGGAAGTTTGAAGAAATTTCTGTTAGTAAGAAATGCAACAAATTCACTCACCTCGAGAGCACACAAAATCACATCTGGATGCATAATATAAGGAATAATTTTGAATGTGACCTGAAATAGCCTACTGGTACACATCACGTTGAACAAAACATGCATGTGCTCTTTGAAGAAACAATCAACAAAGTCGAGCTACCTCCACAACACAAGGACAATTCTACAAACCCCGATGGTAAACTGCTTACACAACTACACAACAAAAATTGTGCTATTAGTAAAATAAGCACTTCCCAGAAGAATAGCTTTAACAAAATAATGATTGAATTAATTAAATATAATGATAATAATAGTCCCCAAGTAAAAGAAAATTTAGGGTTTGTTTCTAACTGTAATTTTTCCATAACCATTGCTCATTAAACAAATCTTAATACCACGAATAACAATGATGAAAACACTAACCATGCAAACAACCGTGATATAAAAATTGAGGGTATGGACATTTCAAATAATGGAAGCGTAGGTAATGATGACAATAACGGTAGTGTTTACAATAGTGTAATCGATACTACAATAAATGCATCACACAATCCGGCTGCCACCACTGCCATCAGTAATAATGGTATTGTATACCGTTTAAATTCGATTATGGACAGAAACAACGATGATACAAACATTGAGGGCATGGACATTTCAAATATTGACAACTTATATAATGATGACAACAACGACAACGTTCACAGCCACAATAACAGAAACAATGATGGTAACATAAACGTCCCAGATAACAGTGTAATCGTTCAATCCGGTTGCCGCCACTGCCAACAATAATAATGATACTAGATTCTGTTTAAATTCCATTACAGACGCAAAAAACGATTATATAAATAGTGAGGGCATGGACATTTCAAAAAATGGCAGCGTATGTAATGATGACAACAACGACAGTGTTTGTAGCCACAGTGAAAATGAACGAAACAATGATGGCAACGTAAGCAATAACATTGTAATGGACAACACAGGAAATGGATGGTATAATCTGGCTGCCACCACTGGCATCAGTAATATTGGTATTGTTTGTTGTTTAAATTCAAAGAAAAACACTAACTAATACGTTGAAAACAATGAAGAAATTAGTTTATCCAATATTCAAACGTTTGGCTCATCCAATAATTGCAGTGTTGGTAGCGATAATAATACTCCGTACACTAATATCGCCTCCGTATTTTACAATAATAATAGAAACCGGGTTGAAACTATGGCACACAATAACAATAGTAACCAGGCTAGATCTATTGAACGCAAGAATTTAGTAGTCAACCTATTGATCCAACCCATCGACGAATACACTACTAGGTTACTAGAGAGGGGTCTTAACTTTGATATTGCCCCTCGCAAAATTCTTGTTGAGGATATCATGTGTAGCATTGAAAATGGAATTAAAAACAGATAATGTTAAAGAAGAAATCAAGGAAGATTGCTAAGTAATCCTCCATAGAGTGAAACCACCAAAAAACAACATCACCAAAGAAGAGTTTTTGGCTTTAAAATCCCTCATCAATAACAGGAATTTAGTAGTCCTAAAAGAAAACAAAGTGGAGGATGTTGTCATTATGAACAAGGATAATTACATTGATAAAATGCTAGACCATGTCAATAATAGTGGAGTTATAAGAAACTTAATTAAAATTCCCTAAAAAAGATTGCAAGGGAAGTCTCTAATGCCATTAAGTTAAGCAACATAAATGAAGTTGATAAAAAGAAATTGCTTGTTAGTTTCCCTTCCACCCCAAGGATCTACGAGATTCCCAAAATTCATAAAGAGGGAGCCCCTCTTAGATCTATTGTTAACACAATAGGTAGTCCTACTTATCAACTTGCAAAATATTTGGCTCATAAACTCAAACCCTTAGTCGACAATACTAGCTCTTTTGTTAAAGATTCCACATTCTTTGTAAACAAGATCAAAGATATCAATTTGGAAAATGATTAAACCCTCGTTAGTTTTGATGTTGTTTCTCTCTTTACTAAGATTCCCATTGATGGAGCTATGGAGGTCATCAAGAGAGTCACTACCAAGGTACTGTCGAAAATTATTTGAAATCCACATTCTTTAGTTTCCAGTGGGACATATATGAACAAACATGTGGGGTTGCTATGGCATCCCCCCTCTCTCTTATCACAACTAATTTATTCATGGAGAATTTGGAAAGCAAAGCCCTTATTTCCTCACCCTTTCAACCCAAATACTAAAATAGATTTGTTGATGATACAATTTTTATTTGGCCCCATGGTTATGACAAATTAAATGAATTTGTGAATCACCTCAATAAACAATCCAGTCATATCAAATTCACTATGGAGGTTGAAGATAAAGGTAGTCTTCCTTTTCTATATGTTAAGGTTACAAAAAGACTCTATGGATCCTTAGCCCACCAAGTAAGAAAACTCACACTGAACAATACCTTCATGCTGAATCCCATCATCACCTTGCCCAAAAATTAGGGGTTCTCAAAAACCTAACTACTAGGGCCTTCAGAATCTCTGATGATGAACACCTTGATGAAGAGAAAAACCACCTCCTCAAGGTTTTCAAGGATAATGGCTATAAAAAACATTAGGTGTCTAGAGCCTTTCAGAATGCCTCTAAAAGACCTAGAAATAAGGTACAAACAAATAATGACGTGTCCAAAGTTTTCTTACCATACATACAAGGGACAACAGACAAGCTTGCTAGGATTTTGAAGAAGAAAAATATTGGGGCGACTTTCAAGCCCATAAACACTATTAGGAATATCAGTTAAAGGCCATGTTGATCACATTGAACAAAAGGGTGTCTATATGATCCCATGCTCATGTGGTAAACAATACAAAGGAGAAACAGGTTGGTCCTTTAGAATTAGAATTCAAGAACATGCTCCTGATATCAAGCACAACCACATTCCTCCCTCAGCTCTCGAAGAACATTCAAACAAAACAAAACATCATATTTGTATTGAAGAGGCCAAAATTCTTGCCAAAGTAGATCACTATAACAATAAGAAATTTAGGGAAGGCATCGAAATTGAAAAACAACCTAGCAATCTAAATAGAAATGATGATTGCAAGATTAGTCAAAATTGGATCCCAACACTAACCACACAGAGAGATTCTAGAAATTAATTAGTAATATTTTTAAGTCATATATAATTTTTTAATAAGTCTAAAAAACTTTTCATATTTAAACACCCAATGATATTTTTGCACTCTATTTAATAAAAGAAGTTTTATAAATTAATATATTAATAAATTATTTATTAAATATATTAGCAAAGTTCATTAATAAAATTAGTTTTCCAACTTTGGATACATTAGGGTTAGGATTATTGATAATATATTAATTAATAGGGTTAGGGTTATTAGAGTTAAGGTTGATGTAGTTAATATAATTAATGATTGATATTATTAACATATTAATTATAACTATATTAATAACTATTAATATAGTTAACTATTGATAAATATATTAGTTATCACTGTATTAATAATTATTAATATAGTTAATGTCCCCAAGGTGTAGGATAGTCGGTGACGGAGTGTGTTGTTAAGCCACTCCGTGTTGTTAAAGTCACCGGTTCGAAACCTACGGGGACAAAAAATCCAACCTTTTTAAGGGTTGGTGTGGCTGAGTCCTGCACAAATTAACAAACATTTTTTTTTTATTAATATAGTTAATGATTAATATTATTAATAAAGTTAATAGTTGATATAGTTAACTCCTAATAATAATAATATAATATAATATTAATCATACTTTACTATAATAATTTAATATTAATAATACTAATCCTAATCCTATTTTTATTATACATTAAATTAATATAATACATTAATTGTATATTAAAAATAGTTTAAAAAGATGAAAAATAAAGTTTACAAGTTTATATCAACCATTTTTTTTTAAATGGTTATTACTAATTATATCACACCTATTCAAAATCCACATTTTATTAATTTTACTAATTAATAAAATATTACTAATTAATATTTCTCTGCGGTTTTGAAAGGAAATAATATTTTTCCACGGTTTTGAACTTCTCCTTTTTTTTTTGTAAGATTATATATCTAGGATTTTCAACGCCAATAATACTTTTTTTTTTAAGGCTATATTTTATTTCTAAGATTATATATCTAGGGTTTTTAACAAGAATAATACTTCTTTGTTTATTTATTTTTTAGGAGATATTTTATTTTTAAGATTATATATCTAGGGTTTTGAATGGGAATAATTTATGTAGTTTTTACCTTTAGTTATAATTTATGTAGTTTTTACCCAGAATAATCTATGCCGTCTTATAAATTATTTTTTGGCTTCTTCATAAATGAAGTGAGTCACTTTTTACTTTGATTCAATTTCAATTTTAAGTAAAGAGATTTAAATATATTTTATTTATTTTTTTATTTTAAGTTTCATAAGTAAAAGTTGATTTGAGAGATAAAGTCAATCCATAATAATAATTGTTTCATCTTTTTTCTCTTCTTTTCAATATGAGCACTCCACCACCTATTCCAAAAACTCACCCTAACAAGGGGAGGCCCCCCAAAATCACCCTAGAGATCCTTTACGATTATATGAAATCAATAGAAAAAAAAGAGAAGAGAGAGATGTCAAAATCCAAATAGAGTTAGAAACATTAGAAAAAATGAGTGAAGAAAGAGATGTAAAACTCAAAATAGAGGTAGAGGCAATGATTGATAAAAAAATTAAAGATACCATTCAAACTCAAATAGAGGATAGATTCTTAAGGTTCAAGAGTGAATTGCAAACAATAAAGGATAGAATTCAAGAAATGGAAACACATAAACAGTCAACCCAAGGAGGGGTTGAAGAAAATCACAACTTGAGAGATAGGATTAAAGAGCTAGAAGAAAAACTAACCAACAATTTGACCCTCAGTAATATGGAAAACAAATTGGATATCAAACCCATCAAAGAGGAAATGAATAAGCTAATTGAATTGGACCTTGAGGGTAACAAAAGAGCCTTGAACCTCATAATTTTTTGTATAAAAGAACAAAAAGAGAAGGATACACTAGCAATAGTAAAAGAAGAATTAAAAAATAAATCACAAATTGATACAACTTACCTCATAGAAGCAAAGAGGCTAGGAAAAATAATTGATTACAAAGATAGGTTGATCAGTGTCAAAGTAAGTTGTAATGACCATAAATATAACATACTTAGTAAATCTTCGAGCTTAGAAGGGTCGGGAATATTTATAAATGAAGACCTCATTCCTGAAGACTAGGCTGAATTAAGGAAGGAAGTTCAAAAAGTAAAAGAAGATAGGAAAGAAGGAAAATGGACAATAATTAGAAATCGAAAAGCTATTGTTAGGGATAGAGACCATAAGGATAATAATAAATAGGAATTTGGAACACTTGGGATCCTTTTTTGGAATTGTCGTGGCTTTCCATGGTGCAAAGGTCCTATGATAAGTTGGTTCCCGAGTGGTATTGATATTATCTGTCTAGTTGAAACTTGGGAGCATGAGGAGTCTAAGGTCCCTAACATGGAAGGATTTGTCTTGTGGTCGACATGGAACAAAAAATCCCACTATAGAGGGATAGGAGGCATAGCTTGTTATATTAGAAAAAACATTTCTCCTCACATTCAACTTCATAAGATTGGCCCTCTTAATCAATACATTTGGATAGAAATTTTAGACACCAATGCTAAAAATATGTATATAGAAATTTGTTATTTTTCACCTATTAATTCTACTTTTTATAAGAGAAATAATCTAGATAAAAATTGTCCCTATAATAATTTAGAACAAGATATTTATAATTTGAAAAATGAAGGTAATATCCTCTTGCTAGGAGACTTTAATGCTAGGACTGCAACTAAACAAGCTACTCTTTTAAGTGATGACTCCAACCATAATCCTTTATGGATAGATGATGACCTTGTTTTATCTAATAGCTACAAAAGAAGCTCTGAAGACCTAATTGAGAATTTGTTTGGTATTAAGTTGGTCAAGATCTGCAGCTCTCAAGACCTAATAATTTGCAATGGAGTAATAAAGTGGCCAAACTCCAACCAAATAACCTATATTCATGGGCTAGGTAGCAGTGTTGTAGATTATGTGATATCTGATATCCCCGTTTCCAACCAAATAACAACTTTTGACCTTTTAAATGACCATGAGCCTGACTCTGATCATAAACCTTTAACCCTAACTCTAAAATTTTCCATGCATAGGAGCACCATTGA
>ML808519.1:100255-115125 GCA_009831015.1 Picea engelmannii | reverse complement strand
AAAGTCTACAGAGAACAGGATGTTTTGGTTCTTTCCTTTCTGAGTAGGAACCCTTAATCCAATCCCTGGCTAACACACTTGCAGAGGTAAATGAAACCTACAAAAGACAAGGTGTTGTAGTCCCTTTCTGTCTGAGCAGGAACCCTTAACCACATCTCTGGCTAGCACACTTGCAAAGGCAAAGGAAATCTACAGAAGACAAGGTGTTGTAGTCCCTTTTTGTCTGAGCAGGAACACTTTAACCAAATCTCTGGCTAGCACACTTGCAAAGGCAAAGGAAATCTACAGAGGACAAGGTGTTGTAGTCCCTTTCTGTCTGAGCAGGAACACTTTAACCAATTCTCTGGCTAGCACACATGCAACAGTAAATGAATTCTATAGAGGGTATGATGTTCCGATCCCTTTCTGTCTGAGTAGGGACCTTTAACCAATTCTCTGCTAGCCTCACAAAATCATCACACAAGATTGCTGATAAAAAGAATTATAAATTCCATTCAATAACTAAGACAGAGTCAGTAGTGTTTCAGCAAGCGGAATTCATTAAAACAATGTTTCAGGAAACAACAATTAAACAAAATGTAAACAGAAATTATATTAACACACTTCTATCTAATGGGTGAATCTTGTGATGAAGGTGGGCCCTCCCTTCTCACAAGATTCCCCTGAACGAAAAGCTAGAGAAGGATACTCAAAGCAGTTTTATATTCATCTGTTGAAATATCACATTACAAATTGAAGGAATAAAATACGTCCCGCTTCTCTGGAGTTGCTTCAATGTATCAAAACTTGGATGTCCCGAATGGTGATTTCCTCTGATTTAAAGAGGAAATCCCTTCGATACAATCATTACAATGCATATCTGAATCCTATCCTAAGTCGGATCTTCTTTCTAAATCAGCAAAGGATGTCCTAGTCTCACGCAACCGAATGCTAATACAAGAGATGAACGAGGTATTGCTGTTACGGCTGGTGTAACAGCTTCTTCTCATCGCTGCTGATGTTGTTTCAGCATCGCAATTCACGGGCTATTTCATCCACGTGAATTGCGCTCTTGACTGTGTCGGTCTTGACCGCTAACTGTAACAGCTTGTGTTTCAGCGTCGTTCTGGCGGTCTCCTCTGTGTTTCAGCATCTGCAACTCCATGTTTCAGCATCTTGCGACCTCGGTCTGTGTAGCAGCTTCGTGTTTCAGCATCTGCGGCCTTGGACTGTGTAGCAGCTCCGTGTTTCAGCATCTGCGGCCTCGGACTGTGTAGCAGCTCCGTGTTTCAGCATCTGCGGCCTCGGACTGTGTAGCAGCTCCGTGTTTCAGCATCAGTTCTGTGTTTCAGCACAGGCCTCAAATGTTAATCTGCAGTTATGGACACTTATGCACTTCTAATCAATGGTTAAGTACAAAAGTAATGTAAAATATTATGCAAAACAGATTAAGCATATAGTAATGAGAAAGGACGTTGTATACCTTGGAATGATCAGATGAAGTGATATTATGAGTCTAAATACAAGTGATGAAGGGTATAATAATGGAAAAAAGTATGGGAAAAAAGGTACAATATGTGGTCCTAACACCCTTAAAACTTGATAAGATCAATACATACAAATCCCTAATTAAAAGGAAAAAAATATATTATATCAATAAAATGCAAGAGCAACTTTCACAACTATACAAGTTGGATCCTAAGAAGCTCTGGAGACAAATTCTAAAACGCCATACTAAATAAGATAATAGGATTCCCTTAACGGACTGGAATTCCTACCTTAAAAGTCTTTACGAGTTCCCTAATGCCATGGACACCATTCCTATTGTCCCTACAAAGGAAGAAGTTTTTTCTTTAGATGACATAGAGTTCAAGGTTAAGCGGGTCGCAAATGGGAAAGCTAAGGACATTGAGGGCTACCAAGATGAAATTTTTAAAATCGGAGGGCCAATCCTTATCCCTCACATACACAAGCTCTTCAATTTAGCAGTCAAGCATGGATTCCCTAAACCCTGGACGAAAAGCCTCATTGTTCCTATTTTAAAAAATGGGGATAAAAACATTCCCTCTAATTATAGCACCATTATGATTAGCCCAATTTTAGCCAATCTTTATGGAATTATTTTGGAAAATAAGATTAGCATTTGGCTAGAAAGTCACGGTAAAAGAGATAAAGGCCAGGCCGGGTTTAGGAGATATAATTCAACTTTCAACCATCTTGTTACCTTTAGGATCATTGCAGAGGAGTTCCGCAATACTAAAACCAATCTTTTTTGTTGTTTTGTTGACTTTAGAAAAGATTTTGACATGGTTCCTAGGAAAAACCTTTGGAATAGGTTGGAAGAGATAAAAGTGTCTCTCGAGTTGAGGGCTGTTGCAATAAGGATGTATTAGAACGTTATTTCTACGTTTAAAGACACCGAGGGCTGGTCAAAAGAGATTAACTTCAATATCAGAGTCAAACAAGGTTGTCCCTTGTCCCCTACCCTTTTTGTCATATACATTGATAAATTAGAAGAATGCTTGGAAAAAGCAGGTTGTGTTGGCCCTATTCTCACTGGTATAGTCATCAATATTCTTCTTTATGCCAATGATATCATTCTTATGGCAAGGAGTCCCCATGATCTTGAAAACCAACTAAGAATCCTCAAGGATTTTTGCTTCAATATGGGTATGACTGTTAATACTGATAAGACTAAGGTCATGACTATTAAATCCAATAAGATCCCTTATGATACCTTTGTATATGAAAAAAACAACTTGGAGGAAGTGACTTCATACAAATATCTTGGAATTGATATTCACCACAAGCTTAATTGGAATTATAGCATTGAGAAAATGATTATTGGGGGATGGAAAGCTTATTATGGGCTTGAAAACAATTGCAAATCAACTGAAATTTGGAGTTGGGATAAGAAGAAACTCCTCTTTAAGACTCTTGTTACACCTGTTATTCTTTATGGATGTGAAGTCTGGGGCTGTAGTATCTCTCGTGAATCCTGGAGAAAGATAGAGAAAATAAAAAAGAATTTTATAAAATATAATCTCAAAATTAAAGGAAATATGCCCTATCCCATCCTCCTCGTAGAAACAAGCCTCTCCCCCATTGAGAGCATGGATATGACTAGATACCTAATGTATAAGAACAAGTTAAACAACATGGAAGACAAGAGGCTACCTAAAATTGCTTCCAAATCAAGTCATAACCACCATCGACTCAAACGAGGATGGCATAAAGATGCCTGATCTTGGCTAAACTATTGGGGAATCATGGAAGAAACCATTTTGCAGAATAAAGATACTATTAAAAAAATGTCAAATCAAAATTTAAGGAAAAAATGTGGTCTGATAAAGAGTTAGAGGAAAAAATAAAATTAAGGTATTATAAAGATGTAATCAACCCTAATCTAGAAGATCAAAATTATCTATTTGTTTTGAGAAGTGTAAAGAAAAAAATAAGCATTGCTAAGATAAGAACAAATTCTCACAAGTTCCATAGTGAAACTGGACGTTGGTCAATTCCTAAAATGCCATGGGATGAAAAAGTGTGTCACCTTTGTGACACTAAGAAGGTTGAAGAAGAAAAGCAGTTTCTCTTAGATTGTCCAGCCTATACCCATATTAGATCTCGTTTTCAAAATATTGATCACACTACCAACCTTCCTAACCTCTTAACTAAACAAAAGCATGGTGATCTTGGAAAGCTTCTCTTAATGCTTTTCGAGCATAGAAACAAAATTCTAAAGAATCACAAGTAATCACTTACCCTCTTAAGGTCCGATAGACCAATTAGGTCTTAGTGGACGTTAATCATCATCATATAAATATAAATATAAAGATCACACTCATTCATATATACCATTAGGTTGATGTCATGGTTTTCTATCAAAATGCTAATTATATATTTTTTTTACAGGAACGGATTGAGATTTTTATTTAATATCTGGCAGGAAGGGCTGCCAGACCCTTATAGTGCATATTCAGATCTACTATGTTGGTCTTCATCTTCAGCTTGAGACAATCATCCTTACAAAGCAAAATCCAGAAATCTGGTTCTTGGAGGTTCACATACATATAATAACCTAGTCTACTATTTATCGAATACATTGTCTTCTGCAGAGATTGACATAGAAAACTGAGGGCTAATGAGAAAAGCCCACCACCGTTGACCTGCCTTACCCAATTTTGGAGATGGCCTCTGCTGTAGCCTCTGAGATCTTGTTGATCGCCTCGGTTAGTTCCTCGACCTGTTTCTCGAGTTAGCAGAGGCGATTTCCCAGATCGCCCATTATAATGGAAACGTCCTTGAGACCCGCCTGGAGTTCCTTTGTTAGTTCGTCCCTTAGATCCTGGATTTCGATGTTCAGCGTTTCCCATTTCCTTTGGTTTGTGGATGATTTGACGTTCTCCAACTCTGTTTTTATCAGGTCTAGTCTCTCCCAAGGAGAAAGAGGTGGCTTTGAAGACGAATCCATTGCCTCTGCCCCTGTAACTCTGCTTCTCCTTTGTGCTCTGCAAATGCGCGCGGCTTCCTGAGGAATTGAAGACTGGCTTCGAATGGATCCCCTTATAATCTATGTAACTTGCCACAACCCGTCATCCCAACCTAGATTGTTGCTGACGCCAAATCTCTGAGCTAAGATTGCGGCTCGTCCCACGATATCTATGTTGATTCGTATCGATCCAAGATCCTTCGGGTTCAATTGGCTTGCCCGCATGATGAGACAAGTTGAGTTCTATCATTATCTTAGGGGATTGTTTGGTGTGATGTTTCCCCATTAACAATCAATTGGGTTTTTCTCAGGCCCGTACCCCGATTAGCCTCAGTGTCTGCCTGTCCATTCAAAGTCCTCAAAACATGGTAAATTTTATATTCCCTGAGTTTTGGCAGTAGCAGGAGGATCTTCTTATACATGTGGGCCAAAGTAATATCCTTTGGGATCTTCTTGGAGTTCAGCGCTTCAACAACCAGTTTGGAGTCACCAAAAATCATAATCTTCTGGACATTCAACTGTAACGCTTGTATGAGACCTTGCCACAGTGCTAGATATTCAATGTGATTATTGGAGGCGTATCTTAAGCCCCAAGCACAAGACATATGGATTGTGCCAGCGGGTTCAATAATAATGCCCCCTCCTCCTGCTTGACCGAGGTTCCCTTTTGAGGCCCCATCGAAGAAGAGACACCACTCATCCATAGCAGATCTCCATTTAAGGAAGTCCTGTTCCTCCATCCGAATTTCCCAATTCCTTTTTTGTGGAGGTTTGATTTCTTTCATGCCTGGTTGATTATGGATGAACTCCTTAAGCCAACGTTCTTCTTCAACCGAGAGGGGAGCCGAGTTTCTAATGGAGGTCTTCGAATTTAGGGCTTCAGAGATCATAGTTCTGGCTTTAATAGCCACCTGGGATGGTAGTCTGCTTTCCTCCTTGAATATTCTATTATTCCTCTCCAGCCATATTTTCCAGCACAAGAATTTGGGGGTCCACATCCAGATGGTTTTGAGAAGGCTTTTCTTACTCAGAATGAAAGGAGACAGAGACATCCATTTTCTTAAAATCTTTGAGGCTGAGGAAGGAAGAGTTAAGGAGACCGATCCTAAGAGGATCCCCCAAGCTTCTTTGGATAAATCATAGTTAAGGAGGAGGTGCACAGTAGTTTCTTCTACCTGATTGCACAGAGGACAACGTGAAGGCCCTTCCTAGCCTTTCCTCTTTAAGTTGTCATTGGTTAAGATGTTGTTGTGGAGCAGGGTCCATATAAAAATATCTACTTTAGGAATTGAGGGAAAATTCCAGAGGGCTTTCCATGGGGCTGGATTGGGAGGGAGCCAGGGCACTTCCAAAATTGCAGAGTAGCCAGCTGCTGCCGTATAAAACCCCGATTTTGAACCCCATCCCCACTTATCTTTGGAGCTGGCACTAATTGGCAACTTTCCTTGGAGAAAATCCATCAGAAGTGTTGCTTCCTCTTTAATCTTGTCCGGATAGCCTCCTAGATTCTAGCCTTCCCAGGACTCATTTTCATCATTCTTCCAAAGGGATATGTCCCATAGCGTTTTGCAATTATTAGACAAAAGCCAATCTTTAATATTCCTCATTTCTCTTAACCAAGTAAGGGGTTGTTCTCCATGAATGGAATCCTCCCAGATCCTAATTTTTGCCCCGTTCCTCGGTATCCAGGTGAGCTTTGAGCTAAAATAAGGCAGGTCTCTTTTGCACAGGGTGAAAATCGGGGAGCCTTTCTGCACTTTAGTAGGCTTCTCAAGGCATCTTTCTCTATTACCTATGAAGTATTTTTTCCTGAGAATTTTCTTGCTCTAGGTTCTTTTCCCTGTGATCATATTCCACATAATTTTACCTCCCATGGCAAGATTGTGAACAACCACATCTCTGATGTGAAGGCCTCCTTCCATCTTTGGCCTCTTGACCTTGTCCCATCTTACTAAGTCGAGCTTCTTTTCACAATTCCTGCCGCCTTCCCAAAGAAATCTCTGAAGCATTTCATCTATTTTATTTGTTATAGTCTTGGGAGCGAGAAGAACCAAACACTGGTAAATTGGGAGGCTGGTAATGACCGAGTTCATCAAAATAACTTTGCTTACTTTGTTGAGCCAATTTTCTCCCCACGCATGGATCTTGTTTTTGAGTTTGTCCACCAGGGGTAGCCAGTGCGCGACCTTAGAGGAGGCTTTGAAGATTCGGATCCCCAAATAATTGAAGTTGTCCCAAATTGTGATACCTTCCATCTCAAGAATCCGGCTTATCTGTAGCATTTCTTGCGGGGTACAGTTCCATCCATAAATCTTACGTTTGTGATAGTTTATTTCAGTTCCAGAACTGTCTTTATAAAGGTCAAGTTCAGTTTTGAAGTTCCTTGTTGTCTTGAGATTGACATCACCCAATAAAAGGGTGTCATCAGCGAACTGGGCATGGCTAACATCCTTGACATTAGGAACGACTCTGATGCCTGGAAGGTCTCTGTCGGGGATGATTTTAAGGATGGAAATTTATTTTAAAATGTAGAAACCTTGGCGAATATTACTAATTCGTCATATGTCAATTATAAATGTTTGGCGATATTTTTGTAAAAATATTCAAATTTCTAAGTATTTTATATAGTTTTTATAAAATTTTGGCGATTTTTAAGATAAAATAATTTTATCCTATAGAATTTGGGAGAATCATTTTCAAAATAGCGAATTTTATTTTTGGAAAAACCATGGAAAATTAGCACATGAGGGAAATTTAGCCCCTAAAATCATCCCTAGGACTCTCTGTTTTGAAGACATCTCTGCAATTGGAAGCTTAACACCGAGGCTTGGATGACATAGAGCATAGGGGAGAGGGGGCAGCCTTTCCTTAGCCCTCTTGAGGCCTGGAAAAAATTTGCAGGACGACCATTTATCAAAAGGGCGATCCAGGGGGCTGTAATACAGGCCTTAACCCACTCAATAAATTTCTGATTGAACCCAAAGTTCCTCATGACTGCAAAAAGAAAGTCGTGCCTGACTCTGTCAAAGGCGTTGGCTAAATCCAGTTTAATTACCATACCCTTCTCTTTTTTCTTGCAGCTAGTATGGATGGCTTCTTGGACTAGTATAATGTTATCTAGGATCTGTCTCCCTCTCACAAACCCACCTTGATTTTCCGGAATCAGTTTCGGCAATATTCTTTTGAGTCTATTAGCCATTATTTTTTTGATGATTTTATATCCCGTGTTACAAAGGGAGATAGGCCTGAATCTGTTGAAGTTTTTAGCACCTTTTTCTTTTGGGATGAGGGCCAAGAAAGAGGAGTTTGTGTTACCGCCGAGTTTGTTACAGTTCTGAGACTTCATAACCATTCTATGCAAATCCTTTTTTATTATATCCCAGCAAGAAGTGTAGAAGCGGGCTGTGAACCCATCCGGCCCAGGCGCTTTGTCTGGATCCATATTGAAGATGGTTTTCTTGATTTCACTAATACTAACAGGCCTTTTCAGCATCCGATTGTCTTCATCACTAACTAGGGTTGTAATTTCTGATATAGGATAAGAGTGCGAGTTCACTGGCTCCATATCAGGAGCGGAGAAAATATTTTTGAAAAAATAATGAGCAGCCTCCTTTATGCCTTTGACATCCTTAATGACTTGGTCTTGCCACTGAATCTCACTGATGGAATTATAAATTTTCCTGGCCTGGGCTTGCTTATGAAAGAATGTTGTGTTCTTGTCACCATCTCGAAGCCAAAGCGCCCTTGATTTCACTCTCCAATAGATTTCCTCTTCTCTACAACTTTTTTGATACTTCCTTTGAAGCTCGACTTCCCGATTGAGTAGCTCCTGGGTGACTTGGGTTTCTTCCATGATCGATTGATGTCTTTCCAAGCTCTTTTGTATTCTTTTCCTTTTGTCCATGGGAGAGCCTAACTTTTTAGCCCATGTTTTTAAGTTTAATTTGAGTCTTCTGAGTTTCTCTTCCCAAACATAAAAGGGGGACCCAGAAATAGGTTCGTTCCAGGTGTTGTGAACTAGATTGAGAAATCCATCCTGACCTGTCCAGATTGGGCAAAATCTAAACGGAATAGGGCCTAACACTAACCCAGGAGAGAGGGGGAGGGAAATTGGTTTGTGATCTGAGGTATAATGCGGGAGAATCTTAGAGGTCGCCATAAGGCCTAGCATAAGAAAGGAGGAATGAATGAGGAAACGATCGAGCCGAGCTGCTATGTGACCTGGCCCGATCCTTTTATTGGACCAAGTAAAATTCCTGTTGATTGGTGAAATATATTCCAGCTCCCAGTCCGACATCAAGTCTTCTACCCACTCTCCAGCAGGATCTCGGACAATTGAACCCCCTTTCTTTTCGGCCAGCGAGAGGGTCACATTTAAATCTATGGCCACTACTAAGTTCTCAAGGTCATTCTGATTGAGAAACAATTTTAAAGAATCCCTACATTCTTTTTGCTCATTAAATGAAACAAGGACATACAAATTGAAGAGACTTACCAGATGTCCTGAGTCTTTATGGTACAGTTTGGTAAATAACCAATGGGTGGTTCCTTCTTCTTCTACTAGGTCAAGCTTTGCAGAGTCCCAGAAAGTTGCTAATCCCCCCGAAGCTCCTCTAGCAATTAGTGCCCTTCCAGGGCCTTTCTTCCAGAATGCATCACTTGCTCAGAGGAGGGCGTCCTCCTCCAATTTCGTCTCCTGGATTAGGAGGACTTCAGGCCTCACTAGCCTTACTAAGTCCTTTATGGCTTCTTCTTTTAGGGTGCTGCTCAATCCTCTACAGTTCCAGGAGACGTATTGCATTATTTACCTGGATGTGGAGGGTGACACCCTTTCGAGGTCTTCCCTAGTGTCGCCCACGATCTGGTATTCACCATCTCTAGAATTGTGTACTATGAGCCTTGTACCACTTCCTTGTAGGATTGCTCTTCCCTTCGCTTTTTCTCAGTCTTCCTTCCCCGCTTTGGCTGGTCTGGGATCCCTAGTGGGCTTCTTTCTTCTGTGTCTTCCTCCTCCTGGGTTTCAGTTCCTGTTTCTGAGTCCAAGCTAATATTCTCCTTTGTCGGACTAGAAGCAGTGGAGGGAGGGGTTGGGTCAATTGGGACCGGTGGTGCTTGATCTTTCCCACCTTCTGGTTCGTTTGTGGGGATTTTCTTTTCCTTTGGAGATTCTTGTGGGTTTTGCTTTGAACTGTCGTCCTTTGCCGGTTCCTAGGTCATCTTGTCCTTGCTTTTAACATTGTTGGGATTTTTCCCTTTCTTCACCTTCTGCCAACCTTCTATGTCTTCTTTTCCAGTGGTTTGCAATTTGGGACAGTGTCTTTGGAAATGACCGTGCTCCTGACAATTTCGACATTTGAATGGCAGGTGCTCATAGTCCAATTTCTGAAAATGGGTCTAGGTTTCGACAGTTAGCTTTACTGCTTCAGGGAGGCCAGCTTCGAGATCAACTTCCACACAGATTCTGGAGCAGGTGTATTGTCCTTTATTGTCAGCTCTGTCAATGAACCATCCAACTACGTTCCCTATCCTCTGCAGTGATTCGAAATCCCAGCAGTGCATTGGGAGGTTCGGTAGTCTGACCCACACCGACACTTCTTTGGGTAGGTCTACCATGGGATCAAAATCAGGTGTCCATTTATTTAGATATAGACCCTGCGTCCCCATGAAATAGGGGCCATTCCTGAAGATTAAGTCTCAATCTTCTTCTGAAATGAATTCAAGCACGAAGAACCCTCTTCCAACCGGGTAACAGGTTACTCCATGTTCCAGATTTGGCCTCCAATTCCATTGGATCCATTCATCTGTAGTCTTGGTGGATGGCCAAAGACCCATGAACTGGCCCACTAGACCTTTTTGGGCGAATGCCAAAGCTATTTTCATTAGCTTCTCTTCGGGTAGAGCTATTTCAGGTATTTCCTCCAGCTTCTTGATAAATTTTGGAACCACTGGAGGGGATCACCTCTTCCCTTTACTGTTGAAAAGCCTACGGAAGGCATCCTCGATCGATCTCGATGGAGTGGGGGCAGCCTCCCCACCCCCAGGCGCCGCCATGGAAGCACACAATGCTCAACACCAGCACCAAACCCTAACACACGCTCCCTCTCGCGAAACTATCAAAATGCTAATTATATTACATCTATTCAAAATCCACATTTTATTAATTTTATAATATATATATATATATATATATATATATATATATATATATATATTAAGATCACACTCATTCATATATACCATTAGGTTGATGTCATGGTTTTCTATCAAAGTGGTGTCAAAGTATGACGACATTGATTTAAATCTCGAAAAGATCAAGTTTATATTATAAAATGAATAAAAACCATAATTTAAGCAACAATTGTATGACATGTCCTCACATATCCAGAAGAATATATATTATTTGACTTACAATATTTAGGTGTAAGGTGCAAGTTTGTTAATGTATTTAAATCTCGAAAAGATCAAGTTTATATTATAAAATGAATAAAGACCATAATTACGCCGAAAGGTGTACACCTATTGACAATGGGCACAATTAATTAGCTTTTAATCTAAAATTATAATCTAATGGCTAAAAATTGAAGATGCTGGCATATTCTTCGTTGTCCTCTCAAATCAATGGATGAGAATTTGATAAATTAACTTTCGCTCATTTATAAAGACATACGTTTATGTGATTTCTTTTTCACATTTATTAAATAAGATTAAAAAATTACTTACTCACCACCACATTTCCATGTTCAATGATTAAGATTTGATTATACTTAAAACAATGCTAAATTGACAGGTGTGACCTAGCCGCCTTCTTTTGTAACGGGTAGTGGCCACATTTTTATGAAGGTGAGGCACGTCTGCTCCCATTTAAGTAGAATGGAAGGTGTCAATAACAAGCATGTTTTTACCTCTGTTTATGAATACAATGCAAATCCTGAGATTGATATTTAAGATTCTTTTTCATTACTGCCCGGATTTGTCTCGCGACAATCTTGATATTCGATTCCTAGTTAATCATTTGATTATGAGCAAGGCTTTGCTGCACATCCCTGAGTCGTATTGAATATTTTACCTTGGATTTAATATCCAAACAATATGCATGTGCGTTTCATTTTTTTGGCTTCTTTCGGCGTTAATCAACCATGGTTTTGAGTGGTTGTGCTAGTTTAAGCAACAATTGCATGACATATCCTCACATATTCAGAAGAATATATATTATTTGATTTACAATATTTAGGTGTAAGGTGCAAGTTTGTTTATGTTTGATATTAACTGTAGTGAAGGAAAGCTAAATTTTTGCATATTTCAAATACTAATTGAGTTTAAAAAAGGTGTTGTTTAATTGTTTTATAAAATTGTTTTTTTCAATGAAATTGGTGACATAAATTTGTTTGAAATCATTATTTTTTGTTGTTTAAAATTAATTTTTAAATGTAGAAATGGATTCAGTTATTGAGTTTAAAAAAAGTGTTATTTAACTGTTTTATAAAATGATTTTTTTTGTTGGAATTGATGACATAAATCTGTATGAAATCATTATTTTTTGTTATTTAAAATACATTTCTGAATGTTAGACACTAGGATTATACAAAAATAATCACTCAAATCTACTCATAAAATTTAAAAAAAATATCCCAAAAAATATCCCATAGAAAAAACCATTTCGTAAAGCTTTTAAACTACAACTCTAACTTACCCTGTTTTAAGAAGTATAACGTGCAGATGCAAAGACTTGAAGAGGATTTTTGCAATTTAAAATAGGGAAGTCTGAGCATGGACCGAAGAAAAGAGAAAAATTGCACAAAATTACCGACCTCTCAATTCTGGTCTTCCTGTGCCTTAGTTTTCGGACTTGGTCTCTATTGCGTGTGCCTCAGTTTTCGGAGGTAGAGATGCGTCAAAAGAGGTTTTGATTTTGTATGACATATATTTATATTCAACATTTCCACAGTTGCTATTAAATAATAGAGCTTTCACACTTATACGTATAAATATGTCGTGATCTTAAATGTTATTTGTAAACTCATTATTTCTAGTAAATTTGTTACAGTGATTTGTATATCCAACGTGAGATCATTCCTTTAGCGATATCATTTTAAATGGACTGTTTTGTTTTTTCTATATTTTTTGATGAAGTATTTTTTAATTATTTTTATTAGGTTAAAGTGTAATTTTCTTAAATTTTTATTTACAAAATTTTATAGTAAAAGTGTTGTATTATATGAGTAAAATTACAATTTTTTGTTGTTTAAATTACATTTTTAAATGTATAAATGGTTTCAGCTTGCTGAAAATTATGGGACACTAGGATTATATAGACTTAACCATTTAAATCTTCAAATCCAACAATTTATGACCACAAAATTAAAAGATAAAGTGGTTTTGTTTAAATTGTTGGATCTATAGATTTGAGAAGCTAAATCTATATAATCTAAGTGCCCAAAGTATTTTTCAGCACATTAAATCTATTTATATATTCAAAATTTAAACAACAAAAAGTTGCGATTTCACCCAACCAAATTCCTGTAAAAAATGTCAAAACTTAAAACCTTTAAACAACACGTAGCTATATGTTAATAGCCTAAAATACTCTTTTATAAATTAAAGATTTTAAATGATGAATTTTTCTCCCTAGCTTGTCATTTATTTCGGAAATAGTATCACAAATTGGAAGGTGAAAATGGATTGCATTTTCTCATGTTAAAAGTGATTGCCAATAAACATGCATATTTTTTGGTATATATCAGATGTAATAATATGATAATATATATTTGTATATATATAATAGGGCTGCTGGTAAGGTATGTTAGAGACAATGATTATGATGCAGTTGATTAACTATGTAATGACATAATATGTTATTGCATAATGTTATAGGGTTTGGAAATACATTTATTATATAATTGTGATGATTTAAGAAAACTTTTTAAACATAAATATGTAATATTTAGTTTAAATGTTTGATTTTTAAATATTTTTATTTAAAAAAGTTTTTTGAGGTGTTGAATTCATTTATATATTTAAAAATATAATTTAAATAATAAGAAATAGTGATTTTATCAATATCTGTTTCATATGAAAAAGTTAAAAAATTCAAAACATCAAATATTTAAACATAACTCAAATATATAATTTAAAAAAAATTTATAAATAAAAAATCTTTTACATTGTAGATTAAATTATTATCCGTGATTTTTGAAATACATAATTTAAACTGCACTTATAAATAAACAGCGTTTTAAGATGCATTGTAGATTAAATTATTAATCATAGGTTTTCCATATAATTTAAGCTCACTGATAAATAAACAGCGTTTTAAAATGCAGTTAAGGTCAAATTATTATACCACGGTTTAAGGTGCAAGTTTGTTAATGTTCCGGCAAAGTTTATTAAAACGGTGCTAAATTTTCGCAATTATCCATGAAAGGGCGAGTGTTTTTGTTCAAAAATGGGGATTTGACATTAGTAAGTGGACTCTCTTTCAAAGGGTGGAACGATGGCGGTGCATAGAATGGAGGAAGATTTTTGCAACTTCAAATATTAAAGTAGAGAAGGTGGGAGAGGATGGGTCTATCATGCATTTGCTTTAGGGAGAAGAATCATTGCAGAAAAGACACCGAGCTTGCTATTCTGGTCATGCCAATGTTTTCGGAGGGAGAGTGGCCTGAGTTTTCGGGGTAGAGTGTACGAGAAAACCATAATTCACTCTTATATACGCCAGAAGAAATTTGATTTTGTATGATAATTCGTTTATTTACATTGAATTTTATATTTCGATTGGACATGTAGCCTGTGGAAAGTGCAGAGAAAGTGGTGGAATGAAAATGGATTATTTTGACTGGACATGTAGCCTCTGGAAAGTGCTGAGAAATCCGTGAAATGAAAATTTGCAGTCATATTATTCCATTTTTCCACTATAAAACCATACAGCTGGCCGGGTTACCAGAAACCATAACGGAGAGCCTCCCAGTTTCATACAGCAACTTTGTGACTGCTGAGAGTTCTGATTTTCTTCTTTGCCATGGATCTTCACCGGGTGTTTGCCACTGTAGATACGCGAATTCTCGGCTGTCTTATAGTGGCCATCGTATCGGCTTTCCTGATTTACAGGCGACTTCGGTCCTCTGTGAAATTGCCGCCCGGTCCCCGTGCTTGGCCCATAATCGGGCACCTGCATCTCATGGGGAAACTGCCTCACAGGTCCCTGGATCGACTCTGCAAAACATACGGTCCACTCATGTATATGAGACTGGGATCCGTGCCCTGCGTCGTCGCCTCCACGGCTGAGATGGCCCGAGAATTTCTCAAGACGAACGACCTCATTTTCGCTTCCCGTCCTCGGATAGCAGCCGGGAAATACACCGTCTACAACTACTCCGACATCACCTGGTCTCCTTACGGAGAG
>ML808519.1:69469-95672 GCA_009831015.1 Picea engelmannii | reverse complement strand
CAATCCTTTGCAACACCTTATTGTGACCATAGTACTTGCATCCTAATTTATTTTCATTGCTTTGTTTCTTGAGGGACATATACTCAAGTATGGATGTAGGCTCAATTATGTACATGAGTGTGTCACTTATGTGGGTGTATGGGTAGGTGAATAAGTTAGGTGTGCCATTGATGTTAAGTGTATCACTCATGCACATGAGTGCTTCTTGTGTGCCTCACTTCATTGCGTATATGCATCACTTGTGTGAGTGAGCTCATCACTCTATGTGTTTGAGTGCTTCACTTATGTGTGTCAGTTATGTATGTGGTTTAAATGCATGGATTAACTACATAGGTTATGTGAATGGATTAGATATAACGATCCTCCAAACATGGTAATTTTTTTACCTTCAATGATTCACTATGATTCCTCATCTACAATAATAATACATGTGCACTTACAAACATAGGTTTGACAAAATAGGATTGAAAAAATAGGTTTTAAGAAAAAGGTTTGAAAAACATTGACAAAAAAACCTTTTGTGTAAATAGTTCAAACATTGTTTTATTTTAAAAAATGGTGAAATGTTAAAAAATAGTGAATTTGATGTGTGAACATGTCACTTACATGTGAGTGCATTGCATATGTGTGTGAATGTTTCCTGTGTGCCTCACTTCATTGTTTATGTGCATCATTTATGTGAGTCATCTCGTTGTTGTAACACACCCAACCCCTAAGTACCTTTTTAAAAGATGGGGCATCAAATTTCACTTTTATTAATTATCTTGAATCCTCTTCTCAGGACCTCCATCATCTTATGCTCGTCAAGAGCTTTACAATTGTTGTTACCATGCAAAAATCCGAGCTCTGGATTGAAAGTTACGCCCTCCCAAAGTTCTTCAGGAATTATTGGTCAAGGGCTATGTGGCATCCACGTGGGTTCGCCTCATTCGTACCATACCTTCAGGCACATACTCGACCAAGGTTGTCGCTCTTTAGCGACGACATGGTCATTGGAGGGCGGTTATAGTGATTGTTCCCCGAAGTCTCGCAGTTCCCTAGCACTCATGCATCTATGGTGGAAATACATCCACTATTAAACCCAACGATTGAGATTCACCCTCGTTTAATGCATAGGCTTAAAGGATTTTGACGTTGAACGCCCTTTTCTTTATTCGCATATCCTCTAGAGTCCTAAAACCCTAGAGTCCTTCCACATGGCTCTAGCCTTCGACCCTTTCAATTCATCCAATATACCACACCCAAACCTCTGGAATTCTGAAACCCGGACTCCTGAAGGGTCCACACTTACACGTGGTGGTACGTTAAACATAAAGGCAGGGATAGGTAGGTTTGGGCCTTCGACCGGCTGACCCCAGCATGCCAGCTTCCCAAGTTTCCCGAAGTACCAAACTCCTAGTGCCCCGGGGTACTCCACCATCTATTAGGCCAAGCAAGCATGTGTCAAGGTGTTAACACACGACACAGGGCAGAGATGAAACATAACCAGTCAATAAGTGAGATGTATCACGTTCCAATTGGCATATAAGGTCTGTAAAAGGCATCAATCAAGGTGACATCTGGCATTTCGAACATGGGTCTGGATCACCCTAGGTGATGTCAGTGTGCCAGATCACTTTGGAATGACAGGCTCCAGGAGTCCCTAGCTTCTCCTTCCTGCGAAATCACCAGTAGCTCCGAAGCCCAAACTCCCGCCAGCAACCTCCCAATACCCCTTTTATCCCACGGTCGAGATAGGTCCATGTAGATCCATAGATCTACAACCTCCATCGCTTCACGACTTTGACATTCGAGATCTTGGTTGTCTAGTTTTCTTTTTTCTCTCGTAGTGGTCAACGCCAGACTGACCACGGTATAGATCCAAGGGTCATGAGGAATCCCGATGCATCCTCAGATTGATGGTCCTCATCACTTTGCGACTTCGACGTTCAAGGGTTTCTCCCATTTAACACTCTTGTTCTCTCGGACTGGTCAATACCAGATTGACTATGACGTAGATCCAACGGTCAGGGAAGATCCTGAAGCAACCTTGGATCTACGGTTAACGTCACTTCGTGAGTTTGACGTTTGGGAGTTCCACCTATTTAACACTTCCTTTCTCCCAAAGTGGTCAACGTCGGACTGACCACAACGTAGATCCAATGGTGAGGGAAGATCTCGAAGGTCCTCATATCTACCGTTCTTGTCACTTCACGAGTTTGACGTTCAAAGGTTCCACTCGTTTAACACTCCATTTCTCCCGGAGAGGTCAACGTCGGATTGAAAACGACGTAGATCCAATGGTCAGGGAATATCCCAAAGATCCTAAGATCTACGGTTCTCATCACTTCGCAAGTTCGACGTTTGGGGGTTCCACTTGTTTAATGCTCCCTTTCTCCCATAGTGGTTGACTGCAGGTTCGCCATGACATGGATCCAATGGTTAGGGAGGACCCAAAAGATCCTCAGATCTATGACTCACGTTAATTTACAACCGTGAAGTGGATCAGGGTTTAATGGTGGGATTGTTCCTCCCACGATCACAATCAGGGAAACCACTAGATGTCGTTCAACCTTGCTTGTAACCATACCAACAGGTTGCCTTTGATTAGTTTTGAAGGTTGTAAAGTCATAACATCCTGTTGATAGGTGAAATTGACTATCCATCAACTGGAAGAGCGAGTCTGGTCTGGGGTTGTCTAAATAACCCAAGCCGTTTGGTGTAACTCATTTTAACGGGTTTAATAGTTCTGTTAGCCAATCTAAGAATCCTAAAAGAAATGAATAAAAGAGAGAAATAACTAACTAATTACTAAACACTATATATATATATATATATATATATATATATATATATATATATATGTGTGTGTGTGTGTGTGTACATATGTTCTAATGTAAATGTAGTAATTGTATTTAAGCAGAAGATATACAACTCTCGTTTATTTACATGCTTTACAAGCTGCAAGTTTTAATCGTAACTTATGAAAATTGACGTGAAAAATAATTTCTTCTAGGAAGAAGATAAAGAAAGCACATAAAAATATTTATTTTTTTTCTTTTATAAATTTAAAGAATCTTGCAAAAAAAAGTTAATGAAACATGAACATGTGGATAGTCAAAGTTGAACCATACATTCTAGTTTCAATGATATGTAAATGACAGAAAAATACAAAGAAGCTATCATGTCAGTGAATTAGTGAGGTGTATCCAAGCATTTGCATGAGTGGTGAACATCCAACTGCCATGTCCAAGAGAGAAATCTGCAATGAACCTTATGATTGTTCTAAATAAATTCAGAACATGTATTGACAGCTTAGGTTTTAATGACAGAAAAGAAAACAAAAACATAAACCTGTGATCTCATAATTATATATGATTACAACAAGATAAATCTGGAAGCAATCTATTCATTTTATCATTCAATTTAAAACTCAAAGATAAATCCCATTATTTAAATCGAAGATATAATCACAACATTTGTGTTTTGATGAAGCAAATGATAGATGGTATTTATAATATAAACCTCCTACACATCATAGATCATTTAATCTAAAGATATCAGACCTGCACATGTAATATGATTAAAAAAAGCATAAATAACAACATTATAAACAAAAGGATAAAGCCAAAATGCATATATGTCATTCTATTAAGTTTTTGGAATCATTTGTCCATTATGTAGTACTGGAAGAATTTTTTTGGATAATCGACTTTAAAGATTGGAAAAATTAATACATTAATGATAATAATTAACCATGTATTGATAAAAAAACTAAATCTATTTAAATCAATGCATAATCAATTATTCAAAGAATATGAAGATATTATAATGAAAATAAAACCATTTTACTCACAGGACAAAAACCATTAAGAAACCTAGAATTCCATATTCTTCTTTGAAAATACTCGTCCATTCTCCCAAAGATTCTAGCCATCCATTACTCCATTTGAAAAGAAATAAAAAATTTACAAAAGATATAATATACAAAAGACAAAGGATAAAAATCCTCCTCTCCAATCCTTGGATCTCCTTGGCTCTGGACTTTCTCATATATTTATACAATGAATGAACAGTCTGGGCGTCACTATTAATTTTCGCCACCTGAAATTTGCCTCGTAAAAAGACATCAATATCTCTCAAATTGTGCATTTTTTAAGGAAAATGTCTACGCAAAAGATAAATGGGTCCATTTGGGTTCTGGGTTTTCAACCGTTTCTTCAAATTCCTCACGGTTTGACTGAAATCAGTTCTGTAAAATTGTATGTCTGATCTTGACGCCTTTCCAAATTTTATCTGTTGTTGCTCATAAAATTATTTGTAGCAATCCAAAATTATTTATGGATCAATCATATTGAACGTATTTGGATAATAAAATCAAGCCATGATCAGATCCGTATCAAATATTCGATAATAGAAACATGTGAAACAAAAAGAAACCTAAATTAATAACCTAAAAATTGTGAATAAAACAAAATCTAGAAAAATAAAAAATGAATTTAAACTAACTATAACTTATAAACAAACATTTTTTATAATTTGCTTTCAAATATGATCTAGAAGCTTCAAGTTAATGAAGAAAAAATATTAATTTTAGTTTTTTACAAAATCAAACAAATGATAGATAATTCTTTTATTATTATTATTTTGAAATGAGATGCAAAATGAAAAAATAATTTAATTAATTAATATCGCCAAATGATTTCATGAAAATGAGAAACCAACCAAGATATTTTTTGATGAAGTATTTAACCCATTATTCAAAATAGTAAAACTTGCTAATGAGCAAAATAAAGAATACATAATCATAATTTAAACGAAAGTAAACATTTGATAAAAATTAACGTTTTGTTTAAATTGAGATTTTTATGCTCGTTTCTAACTTTTGACATATACTCTTGTAATGAATACATCATATTATAGTGAATGTATTAAGTTTGTCTCAAAGCAATCCAAAGTATGAAACTATTTGAAAATTTTGATTCTGTAGCTCATCATGATTATCAAGATTCTAATGGGGGCCCTTTTAAATTTTGTAAAAATTTAGGGGGATTTGTTGGGGCCTAACTCATCCTAAAACTCCAGACTCTTGGAGTTCCAAATCCAAAATAGCTTAGCTCCTTTCGTACCTAGTGAAGGGTTCCAAGATCCTCATCATGTGGATTCCCTGACAGGTCTAGGGGATGTATTCTCAACCATTAGCCATGATTTGGTTAGGGTCATGGACATAATCCATTGGTCACACAGACGACTGGTTTGAAGGAGGCGACCTCCCTCCACAGAGCTAAAATTTAGTAACCTGAGAAGGTAAATTTGAGGGGTCAACAGGACTGAAGTATTCCATCGAAATCTGCCCCGAATCTTACATTACAAAATCAATCCGTGGAAAAATTCCCTTAAGAATTTTCCAACCAACATGGAGACCATAAACGTATTCCTAAATTCATCTGAAGACCCATGTCTAATAGTTCTCCTACTTCTAAGAAGAGGAAAACAAAAACCATTCAAATAGATAGGTTCATAGAAAAACAATAAGCATCTCTAATAATTAATCAAACAATGCAAATTTTAGTCATAGACACAGACATCCAACCACTCATTTCAATTCTAGTACACAAATAAGGAATACTTTTCAAGAAACAAGATAGTGAAGCAACTACTAATAGGGGTGCCCATTTCCACCCAACCATAGGCATAACAACTCTTGGATGGATTTACCACTAGTCACTATAACAACCCGGGTTTTGAGCCCCCATTTTAAATAATATAGTGTTACAATGCTGAGAGGCCCGAGTGCCCAAAACAATTATTCAAAGGCCAATGTGCCCAAGAAATGTTGGTTGCTAAACGGACAAGGATTAGAGTTATAGGGGCTATGATTCCACAAGAGAGGGGGGCTTGAGGGGATAAATGTTTATTCTTATTTTAATTACACTTTTGTCTAAGGGAGTGGATCAATTACGTGAGCTTCTTGGGGTATGCCTGGAGGTTCTTAATTCCCCATGAAAATACCTGAACCCGTCCATGGTCTGATTGGGGGGTGGACTCATTTTCTCCTTCACTTCTTCTTTCATTCCATTCTTTCCCTCACACATTTTCATTCACTGATTGTTCACTAATTCACACCTTGGGTGGAGATCTCAATCCATTCATTTCCGTCACCCATTCATCTTCCTCATCTGTGTCTTGGCTTGGGAAAAGGAAAATGAAATGCTGAAGAGAAACCATGGTATCATTGGTTGTAGAGGTTGTTAGTGTAATCTAACCATTACTTGAGGCCTACACGTCTGATATGTATTGGTCCATGTCCAACTTTGTTCATAGCTACGAATCCTGAGAGTTCCAGCATGGAGATTTTGGAATAGTTATGCTGGAGCCCTGGAAGTAGAAGGACTGTCTGAGGGACTGCATGGCAGAGAAGGGTGGAGGTGCATTCTCTTGGGTGGTGCAAGTTGGGTAGAAGAGAGATGGGTACTTGGATTGTTGTGAGTGTTGGGAAATCCCGTGAGAGCTTGAGTGTTGACTGGATCAGGAAGCCAAGTTACACTCTAGAACCGTCCTTGTGGATTCATAGCCCTGGCTCAGGGATGATATTGTTATTGAGATTTGGAGCAATAGTGTCTAGGGTTAGGTTTAATGTCCTTGGTCTGCATCCAGTTTGTGTCTTATTTTATAAAGATAAGTGTTCTCTGTTATGGTATTATTTATCTGTATATGAATGTATTTTGTTGTGTATTTATTTATCATTTAATTGAATCTTTAGAATATGCATGCTTGTTGGTTATTGATGTGCATGTCATTAGATCTTTTATTTTATGCATCCTTATTAATTTAAAAAGGAAATGGTAAGACAAAGAAGTCTGAGCATGGGCTTGAAGGTAGTGTACCTTGGACTGTGGGTGGCAGGGTGTGTTACAGATTAGTATCATAGCTTCTGGTTGAAACAATGGGTTAGTATGGGTCAGGTTTGTTGGTTAGAGTCTCTTGGTTGAGATCAAATTCCGACCATGAAGTTGAAAATCTCAGGAGGAATGGCGTTGCAGAATCTATGCAGGAGCTAGAACGTCAGAGATCCTTTGTAAGGGTTCGAAGGATCGTGACCGACTGTTTCGAATTCAGGAGCGATCGCCACTGTAGGTCAAGAGAGATCCGGGATCATTGGATTGAAGGGCATGTGAACAAGAGTCATATGATGAAGGCGAAGAAAGGGTTGAGTCACAACCGTCAGATCTCATTGGAGAGAGATCAACGATGGGGAGGCATTACAAGGATCGGGAAGGAAATTAAAGCACGAGCAAGTTGTGAGCCCATAATCATTTAGGATCGTTGATATTGTTGGATCAACAGATCAACGGTGGATATCAATCGCACTACAAACGAACATCTTCTCTTTGTGGAGATAGAAAAGGAAATTAAAGATTGAGCGAGTTGAGTCTCCACAATCATTCATGGTCATTGATATTCAAGAAGGGGATACATGTCAGGTGATCTCGTACTCCGGGAGGAAGCAAGAAGACGTTGAGTGAGAAAAGGACTCTCGAAGCCCAAAGCTCCGAAGATCTAGAGCAGATACAGACCATTGATCAAAGTGGACATGTGGTAGTAGATCCTGCACTCTGGTGGATAACCACTTCGAAAGAAAGACAAATGCGAAAAGCCAGAACTTCCGAAGGCTTGAAGCTCAGAGTTCATCTGGATTGTCCATCAAACAAGGACACACAATGCCATATATCTCACTTTGGAGACATAGTACTCCAGAAGGTTTTGTAGAGCGAAGCACTAGGGAAAGAACTAACAGAAGTGTCGAAGTCCAAAGTTAGACACGCGTCGACAGATTGGCTAGTTTGGGAATTCATAGTTCGGGAGAATTGGAGTGTGCTAGTATAGAAACTCTTGAAGCTTGAAGTTATGAATCCCTTCAGATTGCGTGGACAAAGATCTTTGATAAAGAGAAATCATGTTGTTATCCCACAATTACTGTTGACCTTCGAACTCAACGCTCGATCGATTTTCAACCACATGATCTCCGATATAATAATTTCTAACACAGAAAGTGCCAGGAAGGATTTGGCCACAGTTTCGAGCCAAGGTCACCCGAGGAAGTGGTTTGAAGGGAGTGCCTGTGCATAATTAAATTATGTATCAGCTAAGGGATAACATAAAAGTGTTATAGGATGCAGATTGATACATATATGTTCTTCGTGAATTGAGAAGAAAAGGGACCTGTATTATCATTTGGAAAAATTTGTTTATCATATGCTTAATTCTAACAAAATGGTCGCTTGCACATTTTGAAGAATTAAGGGGTTTAAACACATCACCTTAGAATTCATATTGAATAAATGGAAGAAGGAGAGGGATCCTCTAGCCATGATAATGAGGCTGAAGGATAGAATACTAGAGTTGGTAATGAAGAGACATAGTCCAATGGATGCAAGGGCAGAGGAGAGAAAGAAACATTAATAGAAATTGTAAGAAGCCTTAAAATAGAAGTGCAGAGCTATAAAGTAGACAATGAGAGGTTGATGCGAGAGAAAAGGAAGATAAATGCTCAAGTGTTGTAGAGCTTAAATCAGTTGTAGAGGCAAACAAAGAGGGGATCAAACTCAAAACAAGAGGAAGAAGGCAAGTTTTGTGAAAGAAGAGAGGATCATGGAAGAGTTGGTCATTCGAGAAGTGCTAGCAGAACTTGTAGAAACCACTCACCTCCTTACTCAGAAATAAAGTTGTATGCATCGAAAGATTCCATAAAAAGTCCAGAGGTGTCTCTTATTAGGCACCAAAG
Organism: Picea engelmannii; assembly: GCA_009831015.1. Lineage (NCBI taxonomy): Eukaryota > Viridiplantae > Streptophyta > Pinopsida > Pinales > Pinaceae > Picea > Picea engelmannii. Next base: position 86,908 of record ML808519.1, on the reverse strand, counting down.
AAGGAGATAAGAAGTGGACAGTTTGCAAGGAGAGATGAGGAAGCTTAAGCCACCCTCCTTTGATGGTGAAAAAGAAAGGGAAGATGATGTCGAAGCATGGTTTCTTGGACTCAAGAGGTATTTTCAATTGCATAACTATTCATCAAACCTAGAATCTAGGATTCCCACCTACCATTTACACGGGAAAGCTGGAATTTGGTGGGATCAATTGAAGAAAGTTGAACATATTAATGAGAGTAGGATCACTTAGAAGCAGTTCAAGAAGTACTTCCAGAAGGAGTACCTCTCAGAGCATTTCTATGACAAGAAAATGCAGGAGTTCTTTGAACTCGGGCTGGGAAGCATGACTAGGACAGAATATGAGAGGAATTTCTTGGGATTGTAAAAATATGTCAGGTTCATTGATGATGAAAAGGTGAAAAAACAACGATTTCTAAGTGGACTAACAAACTTTTATAAAGAAAAGATTAGGTATGATGAGCCTAAGACCTTGACTGAGGCCATCAAGAAGGGTAAATACATGTATGAGCAAGGTCAGGGAAGAGAATACCTGCATAAATCTTGGAAGCATAAGAAGAAGGAGAGGTTCGATCAGAGGAGGAAAGGATTCAAACCTCCCTTCAATAGGAATGAGCCTAATAGAAATCATCAAGATCGGTATGCTAAGGGTGAATCCAAGAAAGAAGACTCCTTGGGAAAAAGGGGAAGACCACCTATCCAATGTTGGGGATGCAAAGAAGATCACCTATACAAGGATTGTCCACACAGAAAGGACAGAGTGAAGACTATGCACAACATGCAAGAGGATACAGCAGTCGAAGATATGGGAAGAATCCATGCAGATTTAGATGATCGACAAGCATAATACTAGTCCAATATGATCGAGGTGGAAGGTAAGATCATAAACTATCTCGTTGCTATTTTAATTGATTCGGGAACAAGTCATTGTTACATTGATCCTAAAATAGTGGATAAATTACGTTTGGAGAAAAGTAAGCTTGGAAAATAAAGTTTGGTTCAGTTATCTACTGGAACTAAAAGGAGAATCCATAATATGGTCATAAGTTGTTCCATAAGTCTTATTGGTATGAATATTAGTGTTGATTTGAATATCATACCCTTGGGGTCTTATGATATTATAATTGGAATGGATTAGTTGGACAAGCATCATGTTGTCCTATATTGTCATAGAAAGACATTTACATGTCTTGATGGAGATGGAAAACAAAGCACTGTGAAAGGAGTTCCAAGATCCATCTCTATAAGGGAGATTACAGCCTTACATTTGAAGAGATGTTTTTGAAAATGATGTCAATTGTATGCAGCTCATGTGGAAGAGCCAAAAAATATGAAGGGGCCAAGCTTTGAAGATTTCATGGTACTACAGGAATTTGAAGATGTAGTCCAAGATATACCAGGGTTTCCACCAAGAAGGGAGATAGATTTCTCAATTGATTTAGTGCCTAGAGCTTCACCGGTGTCAAAAAAACCTTACAGAATGAGAACACCAGAGTTAAAAGAATTACAAATGTAGTTGGAGGAATTGTTGAAGAAATGGTACATACGTCCAAGTGTTTCACCTTGGGGAGAAACAATATTTTTTGTCAAAAAGAAGGACGGAACCTTGAGGATGTGTATTGAATTTTGATAACTTAACAAGTATACTATAAAGAACAAGTATCCTATACCTAGAATTGATGACCTCTTTGATCAACTAAGAGGAGCAAAGATATTTTCGAAGATTGAACTGAGGTTAGGATACCATCAAGTAAGGATCAAGGAAGAAGACATTCATAACACAACCTTCAGGATGAGGTATGGGCATTATGAATTTGTAGTGGTGCCATTTGGAATGACGAATGCACCAACTGTCTTTATGTGCTTAATGAATGGCATATTCAGAAATTATTTGGATAAGTTTGTCATAGTATTCTTGGATGACATACTTATCTATTCTAAGTTTGGGGAGGAGCATGAACATCAATTAAGACTGGTATTGCAAGTGATGAGAGAACATTAATTGTATTCCAAGTTGAGTAAGTGTTCTTTTTATCAAAAGAAAATCCATTACTTGGGACACATTATTTCATAGTAGGTCATAACAATAGATCCAGAGAATATTGAATCCATTAGAGGATGGACAACACCCAAAAATGTGTTAGAAGTCACATATTTCATGGGATTAGTTGGTTACTACAAAAGGTTCATAGTAGGGTTCTCTAATATTGCTTATCCCATCACTTCTTTGAAAAATAAGGAAACTAAATTTGAATGGACACCTAAGTGTGAAGAGAATTTTAATATGTGGAAGGAATTACTTACTAGTGCACCCATGATAAAGATTGTTGACCCAAATGAAAGTTTTGTGGTATGTACAAATGCATGTAAGGAAGGAATTGGGGGATTCCTCATGCAAAGTGGACATGTGATTGGTTATGAGTCCATAAAGATTAAGGAACATGAGAGGAACTATGCCACACATGACTTGGAGCTTGCTGCCATTGTCCATGCCTTGAAGACGTGGAGGCATTACCTCATGGGGAGGATATTTGAATTAAGAATAGACCACATTGGCCTGTAGTATATTTTTGAACAACCAACCTTGAATTCCAGGAAAACAAGATGGCTAGAATTTTTTAAGTGAATATGACCTCGATATCAAGCATATCAAAGGAAAAGATAATAAAGTTTTCGATGCACTTAGTAGAAGAGTGCATCTCATGCATGCTACTGTTGTCAGTATGCATCCGTCCGACTTGAAGAGAATAATTTTAGATGATCTTGTTACAGATCAACATTACCTATAGGTAAAGGAAAGTTTACAACAAGGATATGTACAACAAAAAATAAAGGAGTATGAGATAAAGGAAGATGGATTATTGATGCATAAGAATATAATCTATGTTCCTAGTTTCGAAGAATTGAGGAATTTGGTATTGAAGGAAATGCATGATGTTCCTTATGCTGGGCATCCTGGTTATCAAAAAATGATTACAACAGTAAGAAGCCAATTCTTTTGGCCAGGAATGAAAAATGATGTGGTTCATTACATCGCTCGATGTATGGAATGTCAGAAGGTGAAGGATGAGAATAGGCACCCAATGGATTTGATGTAGCCCTTACCAATCCCAAAGAGGAAATGGGAGGTGATAACCATCAATTTCATAACTAAATTACCCATGAAAATAAGGAAACATGATTCAATCATGGTTGTGGTTGAAAAATTAACAAAGGTTGCCCAGTTTGGTCCTATAAAAACAACACATACATCGAGTAATATTGCAAAAATTTACATGAGGGAGATTGCTAGGTTGCATGGGATACCTAAGATGATTGTCTTGGACAAAGATACAAAGTTTACCTCCAATTTCTAGAGGGGATTGTTTAAAGGATTTGGTACAAATCTAAAATTTAGCACAACACACCATCCCCAATCAGATGGACAAACAGAGAGGGTCAACCGAGTAATTGAAGATATGTTGAGAATGTATGTGATGGATAAGCCATCTAAGTGGGAAGATTACGTACACTTGGTTGAGTTTGCATATAATAATGGGTATCAAGCTTCATTGAGAATGAACCCATTTGAAGCCTTGTATGATAGGAAATGAAATGCTCCCATGAGCTGGGACAACCCAACAGATAGAGTGGTACTTGGGCCAGAGTTTCTCAAGGAGATGGAAGACCAGATGGTTAACAAAAAGTAGAATTTGAAGGAAGCTCAAGATAGACAGGAAGTTTATGCAGATAAGAACCGAACAACTAGAAAATTTAAAGAAGGGGATCATGTAATTTTGAAAGTGAATCCCAAGAAAATCTCCTTAAAATTGGGTAGTTGTATAAAGTTGGCAACAAGATTCCATGGTCCATTTGAAATATTGGACAGAATAAGTCCAGTTGCATACATGCTTTCATTTACTACTTCCATGAATGTGCATAATGTATTTCATGTCTCTTTACTAAAGAAATATGTACATGATCCTAACCATGTTATTGATTGGCATGTGATTCAGGTAGAGACAGAGGGAGAATTCTAGGCTTAGCCAATGCGGGTATTGGACAGAAAGGTAAAAATGCTCCGGAATCGAGTTATAGAGCTGGTAAAAGTTCAGTGCACCTGCTATGGTCCTGAAGATGCTACCTTGGAGCATGAATATGCCATGTTGGCGGAGTACCCACAAATTTTTGAATAAATTTTGAGATTTTGATCTCTATTTTGTATATGCACTGAGGACAGTGCCAAAATAAGGGGGAGGGGATGTAATGTTTTGATCATTATTAATAATAAATACATAGTTGGATGTTAGACGAACAAGGACTAGAGTTATGGGGGGATATGATTCCACAAGAGAGGGGGGCTTGAGGGAATACATGTTTATTCCTATTTTAATTACCCTTTTGTCTAAGGGAGTGGATCAATTATGTGAGCTTCTTGGGGGATGTCGGGAGGTTCTTGATTCCCCATGAAAATACTTAAACCCATCCTTGGTCTGATTGAGGTGTTGGATCGTTCGCTCCTTCACTTCTTCCTTCATTCCATTCTTTGCCTCACACATTTTCATTCATTGATTGTTAATTGTTTCACACCTTGGGTGGAGATCTCACTCCATTTATTTCCGTCACCCCTTCATCTTCCTCATCCATGTTTTGGCTTGGGAAAAGGAAAATGAAATGCTAAAGAGCATACATGGTATCATTGGTTGTAGAGGTCACTGGTGTAATCCAACCATGACTTGAGGCCTACATGTCTGAGATGCATTGGCCTGTGTCCAACTTTTTTCACAGCAATGAGTCTTGAGAGTTCCAGCATGGATATTTTGGACTAGTTGTGTTGGAACCCTAGAAGGATAAGGACTTCTTGAGGGGCTGCGCGGAAGAGAAGGTTGGAGGTCCATTCTCTTGGGTGGTGGAAGCTAGGTAGAAGAGAGATGGGTACTTGGACTGCTATGAGTGCTAGGAAATCTTATGAGAGCTTGAGTGGTGACTGGTTTGGGAAGCCAAGTAACACTTTGGAACCATCCTTGTGGATTCATAGCCCTAGTTCGGGGGTGATATTGTTGATATTTGGAGCAGTAGTGTTTACAGTTGGGTGGAACGTCCTTGGTATGAAGCCAGTTGGTGTCTTCTTTTATAAAGATAAGTTCTCTCTATTATGGTATTATTTATCTGTATATGAATGCATTACATTGTGTATTTATTTATCGTTTAATTGAATCTTTAGAATATGCATGCTTGCTAGTTATTGTTTTGCATGTCGTTAGATCTTTTATTTTATGTGTCCTTATTAATTTAAAAAGGTATCGGTAAGAGAAAGAAGTCAGAGGGTGGGATTGAAGGTAGCGTACCCTCGCCTGTGGGTGTCATGGTGTGTTACATCCACCCCCTAGCTAGATCATGATGCTCTGAGAGATAATCTTCCTTCTTGTTCAATGACAGTCAGGGATGGAGACCACTCTCCTCCTCCCACAGGAACTTGGCAAAAAAAATTTCTCTCCACCAAGAAAGGGGGCCTGCAACAAGTGCTTCCTCTATCACTCATCTTCTCTACAACCTCGTTTATTAGCTTGGATTGAAAAACACTGCCAACAACTTCTAGCACCTAGATGAAGCTTGTTTTTCAGTTCTCTTCAGAACTAGAGTGTTGCACATGCTCTTGTCCTTTAGGAAAAATGATCTCTCGATTCATCTTCTTCACAATCCTCTCTTCTACCCACAAACCCCCTTATTTTCTTTCCTTCCTCAACAAGATTGTGTGGGTACGAATCCCCATTTCATGGTTAGGTTAGGAATTTTTTCAGATGGGTACTCTGCCCATCTCTTCCTTGACTCTTGAGGAGGACTTCCCAACTACCAGCCTGACTGGTAATTTGTTTATGGGTCAGAGGATTATTCTGGGTCTGAATAATTTAAATCCCGTAAGGTACTGGTATTGTGGGGGTCATCTCAACCGTTGTTGGTTCCCATCACCATCTCTCTCATGCATCATGATCTACCTTGGCAAACCCCTTCAATATTTATGCAACACTATCCATTTTATTTAATAACAGAAATGCATACACTACCTTTTATAACAAAAAGGTTCATCAATTGCAACATCCACACATAGTCAGTGTGCCCATAGTCTTTTGGAAAGTTATAGTTATATTTACAAGATGGGGGAAACATGGGTATTACAATCCCCTCCCCTGTAAAGGAACATTGTCCTCGATGTTCTACCTACCGATGTGATTTGTATGTATAGAAGTAAACAAAAATGGGCATGTCTGTTTCATGGAATCCTCCATTTCCTGTTTAGCTTCATCTAGACCAAAGTTGATCTGGATTATTTTGAGAACGACATGAAGACAAAAATATAACTGATATATAATAAGGAAATACACAGAGATAATGCAGAGAACACAAAAATATAGTGAAACCCAACGTCTATTAATGAAAAAGAGAGAGAAAAACACTCTAGAACAAAAACTCATAGAATGGGGTAGCTTATCTCTTAAAAGAAAGAGATGTTGGCTACGCTTCATTTGCAACAAGCTTTACATCACACTCCATTGCATGCTTAAAGGGCCTCCTTCACCTCAATTATATATGAGAGAGTGAGAGGAGAACAACTCCCATGATGCATGTGGGATAAATTGGACTAAGTTTATAAAATTCCATAGCCATGTAAAACACTAGGACTTCACGGGTGGTCACCCATCCCATTACTACTCTAGCCTAAGCGCACTTAACTGCGGAGTTCTAATGGAATCGAGTGAATTAACACTATGTTGTAGGCATGTACATAATACCACTAGGAAATAATTACATGATGTCTATAATTAACAAATGAAGATGACATTACATTCCATTTCCTAACAAAAGGGTGAATATGGTTTATCAAAACCACAGGTTCAAAATGGTGATTTAGTGGAAAATGTGGATGGCCACCAAGATCCATATGGATAATTCCTCCAGCCTTAGGAAGCAATGGTCCCCAGTGAGTCAAGTTCCCATGGGATATGGGGAGACTTCTGCTAAATCTGAAGCTTGGTGCGCTGCTTGCCTTGTTAAAGAAGTTATCATGCTTAGATTGTTGAAGGTTGTCATGAACCTATTGTTGGAGGGATTGTATCTGTTCAACCAATCTAGCTACATGATCTACCTAAGTGTGGGAGGAATATGTCGGTGAATATGAAACATGAAGAGTATGAGGGGTTCTGTTATAACCTTGCTTGACTGGGCAGTGTGGAGGCACCCCTATAGGTGCAACAAGAACATCTTGGTACTCTTATACAATGTTATCGATCTACTTCTACTAGATAGAAAGGTCTTGGGATGAGGTTGCAGTAGTTGCATTGTCCTTATGTTCACATTTTGTTCAGATTTTGAAGAGGCTAAACTTTTCAGTATGAGAGATTACTTTGTGGCATTGTTTCGGTGGGACAATAGTTAGAACTACCTATGGTATCCTCTATAGTTGACCCCCTAGAGTAACAATGATTCTACGGGGTCGAGACTCATAAACAACATGACACCTCCACATATATGGCTGGCCTAATAGAACATCACATACTTCCAGTGGGGAAACATCACACAATACCTCATCCTTGAAGGGATTGATGCCATAGGACATGCGACACTATTAGATGACACAAAGATCTTGTCCTTGGAGAAGCCACCCGATGTTCTATGGTTGCGGGTGTGGTGTTATTGGAAAATCCAACTGCTTGACAACCTCTGCTGAAATGACTCTCTTTGGATTTCGCTATCAACAATAAAATGCAGTGGGGTCCCCTTCACCCACATCTGTGAATGGAAGAGTTGCTTCCCCTCCTCATGATACTCTTCGGGTTGGATTGTTGCAATTGCGACAGTAGTAGTGGGTTCTGCATCAATGATTTGTCTCCTTTTATTATTTTTTTGAACCAAGGTCCAAGTTGGGGTTCGACTCTTTTTATTTGAGGTCGACCACCAATGACTATGTTGAGCGACATTCATTAATGTTGTGCCAAGGGATGTTGTGGAACTCACACCACTTTCCGGTGTCTTTCTTATACTTCTCATTACCCTTCTTTGTCTACATCTCGGACTGGCTCTCTTGAGGCTGGCCTTCCTTGCTTTGTCCTTCATTACGTGAGTTAGATTTTCCTTTTCCATGCTTCTCCCACTTACTCTGTTGCTTTAATTTTTGCTCAATTGTGACTACATATCCATAAGTAGCTCCTAGTGAGGAGATATCCAATAAATCCATCTATTTTTGGATGTACCTGTGTAGACCACTGCGGTACTTCAAAACCAGGTGCCACTCAGAGTCTTTGATACCCATATTTGAGCGCAAGGTATGAAATACGTTGGTGTACTTCGACACCTTCTAGTATCGTTTATGAAAGAGATTTGTCCATCTCATGTATTGGTCATCATAGTTTTCGGCAGGATAGAACTCCTCCTTTAGGGAACCTAAAAAGGCCATTCAAGTGAGTTTTCTCCCAAATAGTGTAGATTCATCCATGGTGTTCCTCTCCCAGTAACCTTCCCACCAAGCTCTGACATGGGGAAGGGATTTAAGGAGCGCGAAGGTGATATTTTTACTGTCATAAAATTTTTGGACAGAGTAATAACCTTCTAGTAGATTCAACCATTTTCCTAGAGCATCTGCGTCTATCTAACCTTCAAACAAGGGGTTATCAAAATTGACTTGTACCTTGAAGGGTGTCACACTTACAAAATGGCTTCTTGTCAAAGATGTCTCATATGCCGCCATCGGTAGTCTTCAAAGGATCTGAGCAAATTTGTCCAGCATCTCGTTCCTCTGTCGCATGAGGGCTTCCTTGAGCAACGTATTGAAAGGATCTCCTACTTTTTGATATCTCTTTTCTTTCTCCACGGGAGGTCGCTTGGGCTAGTGAGAGCATATTTCCTCAAGCAAAACTATCTCGAGACCCAACTGTCTATACCTTGACCTCATCGGGGACCTACTCTGAGAAACGACAAGAAGCAACATGCTCTGATACCACTGATTTATATTATTTTGAGAATGACATGAAGACAAAAATATAACCGATATATAACAAGGAAATACACATAGATAATGCGGATAACACAAAAATATAGTGGAACCCAACTTATATTAATGAACAAGAGAGATAAAAACACTCTAGAACAAAAACTAGCAAAATGGGGTAGCTTATCTATGAAAAGAAATATTTTTTGGCTACACTTCATTCACAACAAGCTTTACATCACACTCCATTGCATGTGGGATAAATTGGACTAAGTTTATAGAATTCCATAGGCATGTAAAACACTAGGACTTCCCGGGCAGTCACCCATCCCAGTACTACTCTAGCTTGAGTGCGCTTAACTGCAGAGTTCTAATGGGATCCGGTGCATTAACGTTATGTTGTGGGAATGTACATAAGACCACTAGGAAATCATTACATGATGTCTATAATTAAAAAATGAAGATGATATTACATTCCATTCTCCATCAAAAGGGAGAATATTATGGTTTATCAAAACCACAAGCTCAAAATGGTGATTTAGTGGAAAAGGTGGATGGCCACCGAGATCCATCTGGATCAAAAGTGTTTCCACTGCACCTTGACCTGTGAAATGGTTTTGTTCCTAAGTGGTATTTATTTCCTTTCTATTATGCATTGTGTCTCTGACATAAATTCTCCCTCTAGTACTACCTGAATCACAGACCAATCAATTATATGATTATAATCATGTACATATTTCTTCAATAACAAAACGTGGAAAATATTACGTGCCTTCACTGTGGGAGGAAGTGCTAGTCTATATGCTACAGGTCCCACTCTATCCAAAATTTTAAAGGGTACACAATAGCGAGGTGCCAACTTGGAACATGATTCCATTCTCAAGGAACTTTTTCTGGGCCTAACTCGGAGACACACATGATCCCCTGCTTTGAACTCTCGAGGAGTCCTTTTTCTCTCTGCATAGTTTTTTTGTCTATCCTGAGCTATTCTCAAATTATGTTTTATCTAAACTACCTGTTGTTCCATTTCCTTTATCATATCTAGCCCAATTGTAATTTTTTCTACTGGGTTATTCCAACTGATTGAAATATTTCATTGTCTTCCATAGAGGGCCTTGAAAGGCATCATCTTCAATAACTCTTGATAACCATTGTTATAAACAAACTCTACCAGTGGTAGGTAGTCTTCCCACTTATTGGGATGATGCATTACATGCATCCTTAACATGTCCTCTAACACTTGGTTTACCCTCTTTGTCTTCCCATCAATCTGAGGGTGATAGGTTGTACTAAACAGTAATTTAGTTTCAAAACCAACAAACATAGATTTCCAAAAGTTTGAAGTAAATTTTGTATCTTTGTTGGATATGATTTCCTTAGGTATGACATGTAGTATAAATATTTATTTCATGAAAATAATGGTAATATCTATTTCCTTGCAATTTTATTTGATGGGAATAAAGTGAGCAACCTTGCTCAATTTGTCCAGAACTACCATGATGTCGTCATTCTGCTTGGTTGATTTTGGTAACCCTATGATGAAATCCATGGATATGGTTTCCCATTTCCATTGTAGGATTGGTAGGGGTTCCAACAACCCTGTTGGATGTCGTTGCTCTACCTTAACCTGCTGACATTCTAGACATTTAGCTAAGTAATCGGTTGTGTAATTTTTCAGTCTGGGCCAATAAAATAGTTTCCTAGTGGCTGTGATCATTTTCTGATAACCAAGATGTCCGATATATGGTCTTTTGTGTAGTTCATCCATTATGAACCTTTTCAATTCGTCACAATTTGGAATATACAACGTACCTTTGTAAGCTAACATGCCATCATTCAACAATTGATAACCCTCATACTTCATCCCTATGGGCTCTTGGTTTAAGTATGATTTCACAGTCTTGAAAAATGCATCTGTTTCTTGTGCACTTTTGACTCTGTCTTTGATGTCTGATTCAAAGGTTCTTACAACTACCAAGTGAATCACTTTAATACTTATATTAAGGGAATCAACCACCCTATTTTATTTTCCTTTGATATGTTTGATTTCAAAATCAAACTGACTAAGCAGAGTCGTCCATCTAGGTTGTCTAGCATTGAGTTTTGGTTGATCAAAAAAATATCTCAACCCACTATGGTTTGTGGTTAGCACAAATCTTCTACCTAGTAGGTAATGCCTCCACATTTTTAAACCATGTACTATGGAAGCCAATTCCAAATAGTGGGTCACATAATTGATTTCATGCTCATTCAATTTTTTGGATTCATAACAAATCACATGTCCTTCTTGCATAAGGACTCCTCCGAGCCCTTCCTTGTAGGAATTTGTACACACAAGGAATTCCTTGTTTGGGTTTTCAATATTCAGCAAAAGTGCATTGGTTAGAAGTTATTTGAGCTATTGGAATCTCTCTTCACATTCTGATGTCCAATTGAATTTAACTCCCTTTTTCTAAATGGAGGTGATTGGGCAACTGATCTTGGAAAATCCCTTTATGAACCATATACAGTATCTTGCTAGGCCCATAAAGGATATGATATCAGATACATCCTTTGGGGTAGGCCAATCCATAATGGATTTGATCTTGTTAGGATCAACTGCCATTCCTTCTTCAGAAATAACATGGTCTAAGTAATGGACTTGTTTTTGGAAAAATTCACACTTACTAAACTTAGCATAAAGTTAATGTTCATTTAGCAATTGAAGCACTAACTTGAGATGTTCTTCATTTTATTCCCTAATATTATAATAGATTAGGATATCATCAATGAAAACCAACATAAATCTATGCAAGAACTTATTGAGTAGATTATTCATTAAGCACATAAATGTGGCTAGTGCATTGGTAAGCCCAAATGGCACCACCACAAATTCATAGTGCCCATATCTTGTCCTAAAGGTTTTTTTGTGGATGTATTCATCCTTAATTCAGACTTGATGGCATCCAGACCTCAAGTCAATCTTCAAGAAAATTGTAGCACCCCTTAATTGGTCAAACACGTCATCGATCCTTGGCAAGGGATACTTATTCTTAATGGTCATCTTATTAAGTTGTCTATAGTCTATGCACAACCTAAGTGTACCATCCTTATTTTTCACAAAAAAAGTTGGTGCTCCCCATGGATACACACTAAGTTGAGTGTATCCTTTGTTCAACATCTCCTCTAGTTTTAGTTTGTTCTCAACTAGCTCTGATGTACTCATTCTATGCGGTGTTCTAGACACTGACACCATTCCTAGTACACGTTCTATTGAAAAGTCAATATCTCTTCTTGGAGGTAGACCTGGTACCTCTTCTGGAAACACATATTTATACTCTCTTAATATGGGATGGTCCTCTAGGCTTGGTTTATTGTTCTCAACGGAGTTCAAAACTTGTATTGCATACAAAGGACACCATTTTTTGCAATACTTATTCACATGAAGGTCTCATATTTGTCTCACTGAGACAAGATTTTGAATTCCTTGTAGGGTTATTTTTCTCCCTTGTTCATCTTCACACTCCAAAGTTTTATTGTAACAACCCAACTTGGTTTTATGGGAAACCAACCAGTCTGTGCCAATCAACAGGTCATAGGATCCTAAAGGGAGCATGTTTAGGGTTGGATGGGTGGGTAATCCATTTAGAATGAATTGGCATGCTGGTATGAACTTTGTTACCATTATTTTGGTTCCAGTGGATAGTTTTACCAACCATGATTTAACATGTTTTACTTGTTTCAATTTACATTTCTCAACAGTTTGAGGGGAACCATAAATCATATTAGAACTAGGGTCAATTAAAATGGAAACTAGATCGTTGGAAATCATACCTTCCATCTCCACCACTGAAGCTTGTTGGTTAGCTTGTTTATTATCCAAGGCTGCATAAATTTGTGACATGCTCCTAGCCACATCAATGATTTTGGTAGCCTCCTAGATGTTGTAGACTCCTATTTTCCTGTTTCCTATGTGGGAAATCCCTTAGTAGATGTTCTTCTCCACAACCCCAACATTTCAAGGGTTCTGTCTTGGTATTATCAATATTACCTGGGGTTGTTCCAAAGGGTTTATTACAACTCTGAGATGGAAAATTCTACTGATATACACTTTTAGTAGGAAGACTAATCTTAGAAATTTTCCCATGATTTTTAAATATTGAGGATTTAAACCCCTTCTTCTTGAATCCCAAATTACTTTTCTTCTTCCAGTACTTATGATGTTCTTCCTTATTCTTGAATTTTGCATAGAAGTACCTTGCCTTCCGGATGGTGTCTTCTAAAGTCTTTGTTTCATTAAATTCAATTATGTCCAGAAGGACTGAGGCAATCCACTAATAAATTGTTGCATCTTTACATTTTCATCCTTTATGTAGGGGACATACCTTATCAACTCAATAAATTTGTTGATATATTCATCTATTGTGAGTTTCCCTCACTTGAGTACATAGAACTCCTTGGTCTTCCCATCAAAGTATTTTTCCGAGAGGTACTTCTTCTTGAAGTACTTTTCAAATTTTTTCCATGGAAAGTCCTTCTCATTGATTCCTTTCACATTCCTGAGTTCATCCCACCAAGTAGAGGCCTTTCCATTCAAGTTGAAAATGGATATTCGAGCCTTTAAGTTTTCAGAGTAATCATGGACTTTGAAGTACTTCTTCAATCCTAGTAGCCAAACTTATACTTCTTCCCCCTTTTTAATTTCTCCATCGAAAGTGGGTGGTTTGGATTTCTTAAACTCTTCATGGTCATGGCTCATGGAATGTTTCCTCTTATTTCTTCTCCTCTGGGAATGCAAACTAGTTTTTCTACTTGAAGATTCCTTGGAGTTGCCAGTTTCCTCACTAGAGGATTCTTCCATTGAGTGTCTCTTGGCTCCATGTTGGGCCTTCTTTGAGGTGCTCCTCCTTGTGTGGCCACTTTCAAGACCATGCTTTTGTATCTCAGGTGGAATTTGAGTTTTCTTAGTATGATGTATGTCCACCTGAATGGATTTTGGTCCATGTTGTAGATGCCTTTGTATATCTGATAGGATTTGTAGTAGGACTGCATTAATTTCAGTTTGTTTTTCCTTTTATTTTATCATCCTTTCATTTTCAACCTTACAACTTTGTAATTACACCATGAGGATTCTTACGATTGAAACCAAATATGGAGGGGTTTCTGTTGGGATCTAAAGATGTCCTAAAATATAACCTCTATGCATCATCCAAAGGTAGGCACTGGCACAAGTGTTTTACTTGTTTCCTACATAGGTTCTTATCTTCCGCTTTCAATACCCATCCTCCAAAGATGAAACCTCTGCAAAGGGACAACAATAATAACAAAAGGAATGACAATTGTTTCTTTCAAATAAACAACACTACCTGCAAAAGGAACAACAATCATGACAAGGGAACGATAGTCGTTATATTGGGCCGAAATAATGTTTGATTAATTGAGTTGTAGTACTTGCCCAACTATTTAATTTTTCAATCTGAGGATTGTAAACTTATGAAGCACACACAAAGTATATGCAATATTGAAGTGAGACTAATCTAATCTAATGTTTAAGTTATGACTGAAATTGAATTGTTAATCTAATTAGAAAAATTGAAACACAGGACTTGGAATTGAATTAATCTAGTTGTGTAAATGAAATTAATCTAAGAATGAGAAATTGTGTAAATGAAATTAATCTAGGAATGGAGAACTACATGAGGGAAAAACAAATACAACATATGAAGAGTTGAATGGCACAACAACATACGAGATCTCTAACCAATGAAGAGATCTTATATTACAATAATCAAATCAATCTTCATAAAAGAATAATGAAAGCATGAAAACCAAAACCACGAATCAAAGCTAAGAATCTCTTTCTTTCAAATCCAAATGGCTACCATTAAAGATTACTCTATTCTCTACTTGATTACTACTCTAATTACTTGATTACTCTTTACTATTCCCTCATGAAGAGAGAGCACTCTCTTTTATACATGAGAGTCTTGAAGATAAGATAACCATCTCATTATTACATATCCACTTTTCTATCAACTTATTTCTCATTATTACAAAATATAATCCCTTCCAATCCTCACACATATCTCTCATATATCTTGAATACGATATTCCAACCAAATATCCATGATCTTCTCCTTGGAATGGGCTTGAATTATCTCCTCAAATGTTGAAATGGTGGAGGAAGTATTCGAGAAGCCCTTTTGAATTAATCCTTCTCATATTCCTACACATTACAAAGATCACACATTTTTGAGATATATATGAAAACATGTCGATTTTTCTAACGTTTAATCACAAATTCCATTTTAATACTAAAATGAATAAAGTGGAGAACAATAAGGTGAAACCCAAGTATATTTATGGAAATGATATCGTGAAAGGTTAATGGGGCGATGAATTGTGGAGAATGATGAAGGGAAAGGTGGATGAAAATAGGACATTTCTGAGCCCCAACATACCCCCCAAATTAACTTGTTCCATGTCGTCATGCAACCGTGCATGGATCTTCTCAAGAAATTTTTGGGATCTGAATGTTGGCTTTGAGTGATGATAATAAATATTTCTAGGATGGGTTTTACATGAGTAACAACTGACATTTTCTTATGGTTGGTTCTTGTGTGACAACCATGAATATAAAGAATGTTGGTTCTTGTGTTAACAACATTCATTTCGTTATTTGTTCTCTTGTTGTTATGATAATAATTTACCCATATTCTTACTAGAAAATATATGCTATCAATGTGCATAAGGAAAAAATCACTGAGTATAAGAAAACCCTTTTTTGTATATGTTTGAATCATGCTAGTATGTATGACAATGCTTATGAATCAAAGTGAAACAGAGTATCGTTAAAAAAGAAATGTTCATAAATGGTAAATGAGACAAAACAATGGAATGATGGTAGTGGAAAAGTGGAGTGATGATAGTGTATAAAGTATCCTACCCCCCAACTGAACTGGTTGCATGTCCTCATGAAATGTGGCAGAAGTTGTAGAATTGAAAAGGAAAGGGAACTTGGTGAGGGAATTTTCCAAATTATTCATTTCTAGCAGTTGAGGAATTACATGATTAAAGTTTAGAAAATAACATACCTCCACTTACCCAAAATGTTGATGAACTATGCAATAAGAATATGACCGATGTAGATACTAGAGCATGGAAGATGTCATTGTTGTAGGATCATGTGAAAAGTGATTGATGCCGTAGCGACAACTATTATCTGTTAGATCCGAGAATGTGGAGTGGAGGAATCTGAACTGCTGCTGAATGAATCATGGAAAAGAGAAAGTATGAAAGTGGAACTGTGGTACTCTCGTATAGATGAAGTTGTGCTGCTACAACTGCTGATAGAGTCATGAAAAGTGTATAGTCTTCACCCGCTGCTAAAACTGATGGTACAACTCTAATCATGTGAATGAATGTGTCGATGTCAAACATGAAAATAAGTCATTGGATTACCGACCAATGATGAATGTCGTTAAACAATGCGAGGAAACTCATCATTGATGTCAATGAGTGCCAAGGTACCCGAGTACATCTTGCGAAGTGCGAATGAATGAGATGATGTCGAGCCACTTGCAAGATCTGACGATCAAGGGAAATTGATGTATTCCCATGATTGTCAGCGAGAGAACTTGCCATTAAGGCATGCAAGCCTCTAGGTACTCAAATGGACTCTATTTTATATCCCAGATAAGGTGTTGAGGTCGATGGGGAAAGACTTGTTGAAAGGTGGGCCTTAAGGAATCCCACATCATTCAACGTGAGTTTGGATAAAAAGAGTGGTAGGACTATAAATGAAAATATCTCAGTAGTAACAGTGTGTATGGCAAGGCAATGTAGTCATGGAAAGGGAGATGGATAGTTTTATTGACAATGAAAAATGAACTGAAAAAGCTAAAGAGATGTATGCGTCTCAGAAAGATAGGCGTGTGCGAAGTCATGAAGGATAATTCAATGGAATATGGGCTTCAACACAGAGATGAACAATCTTCTTTGAAGGAGAAATGGAGGAAGACATTCATGATGAAAATGGGTTTATGAAAAGGTTTATGTGTAACAACAAACATCATGATGTTTATGATGAGTAACAACTCCTTCAAGCAGTCAATAAAGCATGTCTTTTTTTCAAAAGTTTTTGTGATTTTTGAAAATCACTTCAGCAGTAAGATGCGATCGACGGCGCTCCTGAAAAAACTTAGTACAAATCCTGCATGAAAACTTGTGAGATGTTCGAGAATATAACATGCAGAAAGAAGGACAAATGCGACAAAGTAAATAAAATCCATTTTATACCTCTTGTCGTGATCATTTCACACACTCTTGTTTAATCATTGATTGCTTGCTTATTGTAAAAAAACATGTTTCCATTTGTTTTCAGGAATTTATAAAAAAGATTCATTTGCAATTTATTTGTTTCTTTGTTGTTTTTATTTTTATAATTTGTTTTTATCTTTTATAAATTTTTATTTATTTTT